>AWOL01S0135175.1:0-71684 GCA_000715115.1 Nicotiana otophora
ATTTGGGACCACATCATATGTCGGTTCGGGATACCATTCGAAATCGTATGTGAAGACGGGAAACAATTTATCTGCAGCAAAGTGAACAAGTTTCTTGAAGATCATAAAATCAAAAGGATCTCGTCCATACCATACCACCCTAGTGGGAACAGACAAGCCGAATCGACCAACAAAACCATAAGAAAAGGTTGACTGACGCTAAGGGAAAATGGAAAGAGATCCTGCCCGAAGTTCTTTGGGCATATAACACGATTTCGAAGTCCAGTACCGGGGCTACCCCGTTCTCATTGGTTTATGGCACCAAAGCTCTAATACTGGTTTATGGTCAGATTCCTATATGCAACAAAGGAATCAAATCACGAGTCCATAAACACGAGTCAAGATCTATTGGATGAAAGGCGTGAAGCCTCCCTTGTTCGATTTGCCGCCCAAAAGCAACAGATCGAGAGGTAATACAATGGAAGGGCCAACCTTCGATACTTCAATGTTGGGGACTTAGTACTAAGGAAGGTCACACTAAGCACTCGGAATTCGAAATAAGGGACCATACCAGATTCTCGAGGTCACAGGGAAAGGATCCTATAAGCCCGGAATGACAAACGGAGAATAGCTACCGAACAATTGGAACGTAACTCACCTAAAACGATATTACTGCTAAGGTACGACCCCATTTCATTTCTTTTTGTTTTTGGACTAACACTTGCAGGTGATCAACAAGGAGCGACACGAGGTCTTTAGATCTGAAAGCACGCGTTGCACTCTTTTTCCCTTGAACCATTTTTGTCCCAATTAGGTTTTTTGGCGAGGTTTTTAACGAGGCAATAATGGATCGTGCTAACTTAGAATCAAAGGCCAATCACAAATTGGTGTCGAAGACAACACTAACAGTATCTGAGGTTCCTCTACAATCAATCTCGAATACTGAGGGGCATTACCCTTTATATCGACTTTTGCGAGGAAATTACTTTGTAATGGAAGGGTCTTGATAGGTAAGATTCATTGTAAGGGCCAAACGGTCAAACAAACCGTTCCCACATAGGTTGCTCGATCCCTGGCATAAAACATGCACGTATGTATAACTGTTTTTCACAAAAATAAAGAGAAGTAATTTCCTTGCAACTATCTTATGTCTTAGAAAGATTTCCTATTTACAATTTCATACTTTCGATCTCTTAAGGAAAAGAGCTCAAGGGCCGATTATAACTAGAGTTCGGATGATCACTCCCTCACTCGAGGACTGCCGTCCGAAAAACAAATTCGAACAGATCGAACTATTAAACATTGGGGGCATAAGACCTCTAAGGCAAACCCCAAATTTAAAGGCCACGACCATACCCACTCGGGGACTATTATCTTAGGCAAGCCTGGATAACTTAGGAAAGCAAGATCACCGGGCTACACCCAAATTAAAAGGCTAATAACACAGCTCGGAGATGCCCGAGAACCGTAACATAAAATAGGCCTTCGAAATTTTTGAAACCGACTTTTAAAGGCTACCTTCGGCAAACTATAATCCGAGTTACTTACTTTGGTAGAAGGTTCTCGGTAACACCGAACCTCCAAGATGACTCAAAAATAAAAATAATGTAAAGGCAGGGTTTGTTCGAACTTACACAACCTAAGCTATTTTAGGCTAAGGCATTCTGACCTTTATGAATACAAGTAATAAAGTAGAGAAACAATTTGAAAGCCAAAAGGGAAAAGAAAGACTTGTATATATTTACCCAATAATCTTTTTACAGAGGCCAGAAAGGCTTAATTTAGAAATTTACAATGGCCGAAACGACCTCAAAAAGATGTATATGAAAGCAAAAAATATAAAGGCCTAAGTGGCCTGGTCTTCATCAGAGGCAGCATCTCCGCCCTGGGATCTTCCTTGCCTTCAGACTCGCTTAAACTCTCGGAATCTTCCTCAGAAAAGGCTAGCTTCTGGGCCCTGGCTTTTTCTGCTTTGACATTCTTGATTTCAGCCAGTATATCGAAGTCCTGAGCATGGACTCCCTCGAGGGCTTCACTTCAAGCTTGCCACCTTAGATGATTCACCATGCTCTTGGCCTACGCCTGGATAGCCTCGACGTTGACCTTGCATTAGGACACTTTAGCATCAGCTTTGGTATTGGCCACGCCCACCTCAGATTTGACTGCCTCGAGTTCATTGGCCTAGTTTTCCTTATCAGAAATAGCGAAGTCCAATTGGAATTGAAGCTCCTCGATTTTATTGACCTTCATCGAGGCCTTCTCTTTTGCAGCTCAGAGCTGGGTCTCGGCCGACTCTAGTTGTGCTTGGGCAGCTTCCCTTTTCGAGGCTAAGATGTCCATATTTTTCTTGAACTCCTCAGCCTCAGCTCGAATTGTATCTACCTGTGCCTGAAGCTCCCCGATCTGTTCAAGCCTTTGACGGACCTTCAGGATCGGATTGTTAGTCACTAAATCGTCCTGAAGCTTCTGACTTAGAAGCTTGTAGGTGTCACTCTTCCCGGTGAGGTCCCGAACCTCAGCCTCGTGGTGAGTTAAATCTCCCCGTATCGGAGGAAAGTCTCATGATGTAGTACCAAAGCCTGCAAGCATAAGGGAAGGTGTTATGGTTATTTACAACTTTAAATTTAGAATATATGAGAAGAAAGATACACAAAGTTACCCAATTTAATGCTTGTTGGGATTCATTGAATAAGCAGGGGGTTTCCACCTTGTCCATCGCTGCCTGATCTTCTTCGGTCACCCAGCACCGAAGGCAGCTAGAGACCTCCACAGGGGCAGAGAAAATCCGGGCATCCTCCAGGATAGAGAAAGCCTTGACCGTCTTCGGTTAGGGTCAATGCTCTGGGACGGGAACCGGTTCACCAATTTTGGGCTCGAGGAAGACCCACTGGCTCCTGGCGATGGTACCTTCTTTGGCACCGGCAAGTCTCCGAGCCCAGTGACATCCTCAAAGGCACTGGACTCAAATCCATCCAAGAAGTGGTGGATATCAGTCGCCCCCTGAGGCCCCTCGTAAGAACGGCTTTCTAACATACCGGCCTCGCAAATCACGGAGTCTGAAATCTTAGGGGACCCGGTAATGTTGATCACCCCAAGCTCGTCTCTAGGGATACCTTCCTCTGCTCGAGAAGCATCACCCCGAGTCTCTATCTCGAGCCCCTTAGCTGGGGGCGAAGTGGACTCAACCCCTTCTGGTTTGGGAGCTTCAGCTAAGATTCCCTCATCGACCTCCTCATGTCGGGACGGTCCGATTTTGACATCCGCCGGTTCAGAGGACCCTTGCATCACAACACCTGGCCGCACATGAGCCACCAACTGGGATTTCTCTTCTTCTTCTTCTTCTTCTTCTTCGGGCTCGTCCCTTAATCGGCAGATTGAGTCCAAGGATAGAGCATCGATGCTTCCCTTGGGCTTGCGCGACCTCTTCTTCGGTTTCTTCTTTTCCGTGTTCGGGGAATTCGGGACCCTTTTTATCTTCTTTTCATCACCCTGCTTCGGAGCCGGGGACTTGAGAGACACATCCTCCTTACCAGATGGAGGCCTCATGGCAACATCTTTGGGGAGACCTATAAAAGAAAACAGAACGATAAGAATTTGACTGTACGAGGAGGGAATTAAACATTATTACATCAAAAGAGAAAACTTACAATGATTACAGGCCTCCCATCGATCCTTCATAATTCTATCCAAGCACGCTCGAAATATGGTCTCTATGACAAAAGGCCCTCGACCCATTCCTTGAGTTCAAGAACTACGTCCGACATTTAGGCCACAACTGCAACACCAAAAATATCGATAAGGAAGGATATAAGAGGTAAAACAACAAGATTGAACATTCAAGGCAAAGTACTACTTACGATTCGTGTTCCATTTCTCAGGAAATGGCATGTCTTCGGTAGGGATCAGGTCCGAAGTCTTTATTCGAACAAATCGGCCCATCCAACCTCGGTCCCGAGCCTCGTTTATACTCGAGAACGGGGCCTTGGTGGCCTGGCGAGCAAGCTTGATCAGCCCTCCTTGATAGAGTCGGGGACTTTAGAGGCGCATAAGGTGATCGAGGGTAAAGGGACATCCCTCGATTTTGCTTATGAAGAATCGGAGGAGTACCACTATTTTCAAGAAGGAAGGGTGTATCTGGCCAAGAGTCACGTTGTACATCTTCCAAAACGCAATAATGATAGGATCTAAGGGACCCAATGTGAAGGGGTAAGTGTAAACACTTAGAAAACCCTCCACATGGGTAGTGATCGATTCCTCGGGCGAAGGTACCACCACATGCTTATCGACCCAATTGCAGTACTCTTTAACCTTGGTGAGGAGATCATTAGTAATTGTGCATATGTACCTCAAGATCGGCTCACATTGACTCGGTACCGAGGAGGTCTTTTCAATCTTAAAAGCGAGAACAGTAGGACACCCTGCTGGAATGAATTCCTCAGGATGAGGTTTCGCCGCAGCCCCATCGCCAGCGGGTCGTGATGAAGCGGCGGCCTTCTTTTGTGGTACAGTCTTAGAAGTTTTCGCCATTGTAGAACAGAAGAAAAGGTAATTAGGTTGGTATGCGGTTTGCTAAAAGTTCAAGAAATTTGGGTGCAAGAGTTGCAAAGAAAAGGGATTTTTGAAAAGAAACAAGAATATGAGGAGCTTTGAACGTAAAGTTTGAATAGAGGAAGGTTAGAGTACTTATAGCTTGCTGGTGACTATTCAGAACCCAAAGTGGCCGACCAGTAACTGATAGACATTTAATACCTTGGTAACTGGATCTATGGGATGTTTCGATATCTATGGAACTGAGTCATAATCTCTAACGAAGTACACTAGAAATCTCTAAATACAATATTGTTTTGATAGGAAGACAAACAGTAATCGAGACAATATCTGAAGGTGACTCCGAGGCCTGCGAGCGTCAGGCAGGTATACCTTGAAGTCCCCGAAATGGCTGACTACCTCACTGGCGTCCGGCACGGGCAAAATTACCTGAATTTTCACAAAAATATGCAGAAGCGTTGCATGAGTATACCACAATGGTACCTAGTAAGTATCAAGCCTAAGCTCAGTATAGTAGTGACGAGGTCAGGTCAAGACACCTACTAGATATAGAAACCTGTGCAGAATATTAATAAAATCTAACAATGGGGAAGTAAAGGAAATAAATGACAATTAAGTAATTTATCAATACAAGGCTAACAATGGAAATAAAAGCAAAAAATGAAAAAAAAGAGTGTACATGTGATAAAAATAACAAGTAACCAATTACAATCAAAATATGAATGGAATGATGTAAGAAAACCAAAACAATAACCGTTCAAATCCCCAAGCCTTTCCAACATAAAAAGTACAAGAAGAATCACACCGAGGTACCACACCTTATATTCACATTTCACACGTTACAACCACAATCTTTCTTATATCACCGCGTGATCCGTGCATTTATTTTTATCCCCCTTATCTCGCTGCATGGCTACAAGTAATTCCCTTACTAGCAACACGCGCATAAATCCCACCTTATCTTTCCGCATGAGCATCAATACACCACCCTTATACCGCCTCATGCGCATCAATATTACAAAACAATAATCAACTCGCACCACACATGCCCATATGCCACAACATTGCCAAGATCAACAATACCAATATCACCACAACACATCGCCCACCGCTCAACCGCAATGTGTACAAGAATCTCAATAACAACAAATGAACGGGAAATAACTGAACAAGGAAAGATATTCCAATAATCAATAACTTCAACCACAAAATATGTTGATAGCTCTCAATAACTACAACTTCAATAAACACAATAATGAAGTTATTTCCGTGAAATGGCAACTTCAAATTCAAATGCATAACATAAGCTCAATGTAACGACCCGACCGGTTGTTTTTCTTTCTAGAACCCCGTTATCATAAATAAGACTTTCCGTACTTGTTTTTACTGATTTATGACTTGCGGGGATGGTTGGTTTGGGATTTGAATGAGTTTGAGTCGAAATCGGAACACTTGGTTCTTTAAGGTTGGCTTAAAAGGCCAAGTTTGACTTCGGTCATTATTTTGAGTAAACGACCTCAGAATCGAGATTTGATGGTTCCAATAGGTTCGTATGATAATTTTGGACTTGGGCGTATGTTCGGATCGGGTTTTGGATGATCCGAAAGCATTTTGGCGCCTAATAGTGAAAGTTGGTTGTTAAAAGTTTTAAGAAATTCTTTAAATTTGGCTTGTAGCAGGTTTTGGTGATATCGAGGTCCAAATGGAATTCCAAGATAGGGAATAGTTCCGTAATGTCATTTAAGACTTGCACTCAAAGTTTGGTGTCATTCCGAGTAGTGTAAGCACGTTTCGGCGCATTGGAAGTAAATTGAAAAACTTGAAGTTCTTAAGTTTGACTCAATTGGTTTTAGGGTGCGATTCTTAGTTTCAATTTTGGTTTGGGCATTCCGAGAGTTCGAGCGAGTCTGTTTGCGGATTTAAAACTTGTTGGTATGTTCGGACGGGGCCACGGGGGCCCCGAGTGTCAATCGGACGAGGCTCGGACCAAGTTGGAATTTGGTAGCCAAAGCTGAAGCTCCAGCTGCTGTCATAATCGCACCTATGCTTGATCAGCCACAGGTGCGAGCCCCATGATCGCAGATGCATCCCAGCATAGGCTTCCAAGTCATCGCAGAAGCGAAAGAAGGGCCGCACCTATAAAAGCGTAGGTGCGAAGGCAGGCATCGCTGGAGTGGGCAGTGTCGCTGATGCGCATCGTTTGTCACTGATGCGTGGCCGCAAGTGTGATCACCTGGGCACAGAAGCGAGATGAGGCAGCCTGGATTTGGTCCACACCTGCGCGAGTTGTCCGCTGAAGCGGAATCACAGGTGCACCAACTTAACCGCAGGTGCAGAAGTCGCTGAAGGGCAGTGATGTTTTAAATCGGGATTTGAGCACTTTTGCTCACTTCTTACTCTTCTTGGGGGCGAGTTTGGAGCTGGTTGGAAAGGGGATTTCCATCAACTAGTTGAGGTAAGTAATTCCCATCAAATGAGAGTTAAATACATGGTTTATGGATATGTTATAACATGTAAATTAGTGAAAATTACGGGTTAGATGAAAACCTAGGGTTTTGATAAAAAATGAGATTTAACCACACAATTCGTTATGAAATTTAATAGAAATCATATATTTATGTTCTTAAGTTTATAGGTAACAACTTTCTTTAAAAAATTCCGAAATCCGGGCATGCGGGCTTGAGGGTGAAATTTTGAAATCTTGCAATTTATGTTGGGTAATCACTTAAATGGTAATATTATGAAATGTTGTGCATAGATTGATTAGTTTATGTAATGTGTGACTAGCTTCGAGTCGATTGGCGTCAAATTTGGAGGTTTGCGCACGTTCTTGAATTGGGAAGTAGACTTTGAGGCGAGATAAGTCTCTTTTCTAGCCTTGTAAGAGGGAATTAACCCCATAGGTGAATTAAATAAATGTTTGTACCTAATTGTGGGGGCAACATATGTACGAGGTGACGAGAGTCCGTACGTATCCACTATTATGCTATTGTCAGGGTAGTTTAGGACCCGTATCATGCTACACTTGGAATGTTTGTGCTCTTACTTGCTAATATAATCACTTTGTCATGATAGAAATTGATAAAAGGATTTTATGAGGTTGAATACATTTACTTAAAGGTTTGTATGAGATACTTGATTGTAAATGAGAAATTTGTGTTTTCTTGAAAAATAATTGTTATTTGTGGATCGGCCCTAGCACCTCGGTAGTAAATAGATGCATCTATGGTTCGCGTCGTTCGACCCTCTGACAGTGCACAGTTTAAATATTTTGTTGGATCGGGCCGTACGACCTCAGCATAATTGCGCATGCTAATTATTTGGGAATTTTCGATGATTTATTCTGCTTAAATGCCTTGAAATGCAAGTTGCTAAATAGTATTACTGAAATTTATGTTATAATTATGAAAGGACTTATCTCCTCCTATTATTGAACTGATAGTATCATTCATGATATCCATGCTTAGCATAGTACTTTAATTATATTATTATTGGCCTAGTAAGGGTCAAGTCGACCCCTCGTCACTACTTCTTCGAGGTTAGGCGGGATACTTACTGGGTACATATTGTTTATGTACTCATACTACACTTCTGTACTTAATTGTACAGGATCTGTGGCTGGTGCATCTAGTTACCCGCCCGACGCGCATACTTGATCTTGGACCGAGACTTCACGGTGAACTGCCCCTTCTGAGCCGTTCAGCAGCATGCCGGAATTTCTCTTCTGTTTTTATCTATCTATTTTGTTTTAGACAGTAGGATAGTCGTCTTTTATATATCCTACTAGTTGCCCACACACTTGTGACACCAAATCTTGGAACGTATTAGTTGATTTTGATTTGTTTTGGGTTGTAGTTCAACAGTTATACTGCTTTTAGATGTTTCCATTTATTTGCCTTAAAAATCCTTTATTTACCAAATGTTTTTAAATTAAGTAAAGCTAAATGAGAAATCAATAAGTTGTTCACTGTTGTCTTGTCCAGCAATAGTGTTGGATACCATCACCGCCTGACATAGAGTTGGGTCGTAACAACATGGTATCAGAACACTAGGTTCATGTAGGTCTCACAAGGTATGGGCAGGCATAGTAGAGTCTTGCAGATCGGTGCGGAGACTTCCGTACTTATCTTTGAGAGGCTATGGGGTGTTAGGAAACTACTCATTATTCATATCCTATCATGCAATTGATTGTATACTAAATTTCCTTCTTTTATTCTCTCACAGATTGTGAGGACGCGTACGACGGACGTTCCAGACCCGGGTGGAGTTGCTCCCCCCGTTGCTAGAGGCCAAGGCAGAGGCCGGGGGAGGGCACCGACCTGAGGTAGGGGACGAGGGCGTCCCAGAGCTACCCCAGTAGCACCACCAGCGGATCTAGTGGAGGATCCCATTATTGAGGAACAGGGCGAGGTGCCTGCCGCAGAGCCAACTACGGTAGATTTCATGACAGCACCGGGCTTTCAGAAGGTCATGGGCCATATGATGCGATTCATGGACACCATGACTCAGGATAGTTTATTTCCAGCGGACCCAGCCACATCTCATGCAGGAGGAGGAGCATAGACCCCTACTGCTCAGGCTCCCGGGCACGTAGCTACGGTATATCAGACTCCGGGTGCACTACTCGTGGGCAGAGCCCAGCCCGTTGCGGTGGCTGCACCTGAGCCTAGACCGACTACGAACGATGATCCGCAGAAGTTATTGGACAGATGGACTAGGTTACACCCTCCTATCTTCAGGGGTGAGCATCATGACGATGCTTAGGATTTCATTGATAGGTGCAGGGACAGACTGCACAACATGAGGATACTGGAGTCTCATGGGGTTGACTTCACTACTTTCCAACTGGAGGGCAGGGCCCGTAGATGGTGGCAGTCTTATCTTTTTGGTAGACCAGCAAGTTCTCCTCCCATGTCTTGGAGCCAGTTCACACAGCCTTTCCTAGATAGGTATATTCCACCCTCCGAGAGGGAAGAGTTACGATATCAGTTTGAGCAATTTGAGCAGGGTCAGATGTCAGTTACCGACTATGAGGCGAGGTTTTCTGAGTTGTATCGTCATTCACTTATGACACTTTCTACGGACGCAGAGAGAGTGCGGAGGTTTGTTGCGGGGTTGCACTCCGGTATTAGGGCCAATATAGCCTGAGAGGTTGAGATGGGGACTTCCTATCAGCTGGTGGTGGAGATTGCTCAGAGGATTCAAGGCTACCGACAGAGGGGGAGAGAGCAGATGCAGAAGGACAAGAGGGACCGCTTCTCTGGAGAGTTTAGAGGTGCCCTGGCTAGGGACAAAGGTCAGTTTGGTTAGGGTCAGCCTAGCAGGCCCCCATATTCATCACCACTACCTCCTTGAGCTGCTCCAGCACGCCTCTATTTCAGCGCCATGCCAGAGAGTTCTTACCGCCACCAGCCACCTAGGGTTCTTCCAGTGGGTACTCAGGTCACCAATATTCTTCCATTTCCTATTTTAGTGCCATGCCAGAGAGTTCATACTGCCCATCCGCTATTCAGGCTTCTTCTAGTGGGTCGATAGGCCATCAGGGTCATACATCAGGGCAGAAGATCATCACACCGAGGGGGTGTTTCGAGTGCGGAGATCTCGGTCCCATGAAGAGATTCTGCCCCAGGCTTCGGGGCAAGGCAGTGCAGTAGGGCCAGTAGGCCATGATTTCAGCACCGGTTGTCCAGCCGCCCAGAGGTGGAGGGAAGGCTGGTAGGGGCCGTCCTAGAGGTGGAGGCCAGGCAGGGGGAGGCCAGTCAGCTACTGTTCAGTCAGGCGGGGGCTAGCCCACCGGCGCTCCAGCCAGATTCTATGCTTTTTCGACCAGACTAGATGCATTGGCCTCAGATGCCGTGATCACAGGTATTATTTCTGTATGCGGTAGGTATGCTTCGGTATTATTTGATCTAGGGTCTACCTATTCATATGTGTCATCTCTGTTTGCTCATTTTCTGGATATTCCTCCTGAGTCCTTGGGTACTCCTGTTTATGTGTCCAATCCTGTGGGCGATTTTGTGGTTGTGGATCAAATCTATCGGTCCTGTGTGGTCGCATTATGTGGTTACGAGACTAGGGCGCACCTTCTATTGCTTGATATGATCGACTTTCAGGTCATCCTGGGCATGGACTGGTTATCCCCATAGCACGCCATCCTTGATTGTCATGCCAAGACTATTACCTTAGCGATGCCAGAATTACCGAGATTGGAGTGGAAGGGTTCCTCGGTTAGTACACCTAGTCAGGTCATCTCTTTTTTGTAGGCTCGACATATGGTTGAGAAGGGGTGTTTGGCTTATCTAGCTTATGTTCGGGACACCACCGTAGAGTCTCCGACGATTGATTCAGTGCCAGTAGTCTGGGAGTTCGCCGATGTGTTTCCTTCTGACCTTCCAGGCATGCTGCCAGATCGTGATATTGATTTCCGTATTGATTTGGCTCCAGGCACCCAGCCTGTATCTATCCCACCGTATGTTATGGCTCCAAAATAATTGAAGGATTTACAGGAACAACTTGAGGAGTTGTTAGCAAAGGGGTTTGTGAGACTAAGTGTATCACCTTGGGGTGCACCAGTGTTATTTGTGAAGAAGAAAGATAGGACTATGCGGATATGAATTGATTACCGCTAGTTGAACAAGGTTACCATCAAGAACAAGTACCCTCTACTACGTATCGATGATTTGTTTGACTAGATGCAGGGTGCTAGGGTGTTTTGTAAGGTCGACTTGAGATTGGGGTACCATCAGTTGAAGATTCGGGACTCAGATGTTCCGAAGACTGCCTTCCGTACCAGATATGGTCATTATGAGTTTCTAGTGATGTCCTTCGGCTTGACTAATGCCCCAGCGGCATTCATGGATTTGATGAACATAGTGTTTAGGCCTTATATTGATTCCTTTATGATTGTCTTCATTGATGACATCTTAATTTACTCACGTAGACTGAGGGAGTAGGAGCAGCATTTGAGAGTGGTACTTCATACATTGCGAGAGCAGGAGCTATATGCTAAGTTCTCCAAATGTGAGTTTTAGCTAGAGTCCGTGGCATTCTTAGGGCATGTTGTATCAGGTGAGGGTATTAAAGTGGATCCCAGAAAGATTGAGGCAGTTCAGAGTTGGCCTCGTCCCACTTCGGCGACTGAGATCAGGAGTTTCTTGGGGTTAGCAGGCTATTATCGTCAGTTTGTGGAGGGATTTGCATCCATTGCAACACCTATGACTAGATTAACCCAGAAGGGTGCTACGTTCCGCTGGTCCGATGATTGTGAGGCGAGCTTCCAGAAGCTCAAGACAGTTTTGACTACAGCACCGGTTTTAGTGTGTATACGGTATATTGTGACGCTTCACGCATTGGCTTGGGTTGTGTATTGATGCAGGAGGGGTGAGTTATTACATATGCTTCGCATCAGCTGAATATTCATGAGAAGAATTACCATGTGCATGATCTAGAGTTAGTTGCAATTGTTCACGCTTTTAAGATATGGAGGCATTATCTGTATGGAGTGTCATGTGAGGTTTATACTGATCATCGCAGCTTACAACATTTGTTCAAGCAAAAGGATCTCAATTTGAGGTAGCGTAGATGGCTCGAGTTACTGAAGGATTATGACATCACCATTCTTTATCATCCGGGTCAGGCAAATGTGGTCATGGATGCCTTAAGCAGGAAGGCATAGAGTATGGATAGCTTGGCATTTATTTCAGCGGAGGAGATGCCACTAGCTTTGGACATTCAGTCCTTGGCTAACAGACTTGTCAGGTTGGATATTTCAGAGCCCATCCGAGTTCTTGCATGTGTTGTTGCTCAGTCTCTATTATTGGGGCAGATCAAGGCCCGCCAGTTTAATGATCCGCACTTGGCAGTTCTTAGAGAGACGGTAATACATGGTTGTGCCAAGGAGGTTTCTTTTGGCGATGATGGTGTTCTGCAACTCCAAGGCCGTCTATGTGTTCCTAATGTCGATGGCTTGAGGGAGAGGATTATAAAGGAGGCACACAGTTCTCGGTATTCTATTTATCCAGGTGCTACGAAGATGTATTGTGACATAATACAACACTATTGGTGGCGGCGGATGAAGAAATACATAGTGGAGTATGTAGCTAGGTGTCTAAATTGCCAGCAGGTCAAGTATGAGCACCAAAGGCCAGGTGGCCTACTTCAGCAGATGACTATACCCGAGTGGAAATGGGAGCGCATCACTATGGACTTCATAGTTGGATTGCCATAGACCTTGCGGAAGCTGGATGCAGTTTGGGTCATTATCGACAGATTAACCAAGTCGGCACATTTCATTCCGGTTGTGACTACTTATACTTCAGAGAAGTTAGCCCAAATTTATATTCGGGAGATAGCTCGGTTGCACGGTATGCCTGTTTCCATCATATCAGATAGAGGCCCTCAGTTCACTTCACATTTCTGGAGAGCTGGACAGAGTAAGTTGGGGACCCGTGTAGAGCTCAGCACAGTGTTTCACCCACATACCGACGGGCAGTTAGAGCGGATAGTTCAGATATTGAAAGACATGCTGAGAGCATATGTGATTGACTTTGCGGGACAGTGGGATCAGTGTTTGCCTTTGGTTGAGTTTGCGTACAATAACGGTTATCAGTCCAACATCAAGATGGCCCCATTGGAGGCTTTATATGGTCGGCGATGTCGTTCTCCCATCGGATGGTTTGAGCCCGGAGAGGCTAGGTTATATGGTACTGATCTGGTGAAGGATGCCTTGGAAAAGGTAAAGCTGATTCAAGAGAGACTTCGCACAGCACAGTCCAGACATAAGAGTTACGTGGATCAGAAGGCGCGTGATGTATCATTTATGGTAGGCGAGAAGGTTCTCTTGAATGTCTCACCGATGAAGGGTATTATGAGATTCAGAAGGAAGGGCAAGTTGAGCCCAAGGTTTATAAACCCATTTGAGGTGTTGAGGCAAGTCAGGGAGGTTGCTTATGAGCTTGCTTTACCTCCCAGCCTATCAGGGTTCATCTAGTATTTTACGTGTCTATGCTCCGGAGGTATCATGTCGACCTGTCACATGGTTTAGACTTCAGCACTATTCAGCTAGATGAGAGCTTGGGTTATCAAAAGGAGCTAGTTGCTATTGTTGCTAGGCAGGATCGCCAGTTGAGGTCCAAGAGGATTTTTGCGATAAAGGTTTAGTGGAAGGGCCAACCAGTCGAGGAGGCGACCGAGGAGTCCGAGAAGGATATGCGGAGCATATATCCACACTTACTCAACACTTCAGGTATGAATCTAAACCGGTTCGAGGACGAACATTTGTTTAAGAGGTGGAGAATGTAACGACCCGACCAGTAGTTTTGCTTTCTAGAACCCCGTTCCCCTAAATAAGACTTTCCGTACTTATTTTTACTGATTTATGATTTGTGGGGATGTTGGTTCGGGATTGGAAGAGTTTTAGTTGAAATCGGAACACTTGGTTCTTTAAGGCTGGCTTAAAAGGCTAAGTTTGACTTCGGTCAACATTTTGAGTAAAGGACCTCGGAATTCGGATTTGTCGATTCCAATAGGTTTGTATGATGATTTCGGACTTGGGAATATGTTCGGATCGGGTTTTGGATGACCCAGGAGCGTTTCGACGCCTAATAGTGAAAGTTGGTTCTTGAAAGTTTTAAGAAATGCTTTAAATTTGGCTTGGAGCGGGTTTTGGTGATATCGAGGTCCAAATGGAATTTCGAGACCGAGAATAGTTCCATAATATCATTTAAGACTTGCACGCAATGTTTGGTGTCATTCCGAGTAGTGTAAGCACGTTTCGGTTAATTGGAAGTAAATTGAAGAACTTGAAGTTCTTAAGTTTGATTCAATTGGTTTTAGGGTGCGATTCTTAGTTTTAATGTTGTTTTGGGCATTTCGAGAGTTCGAGCGAGTCTGTTTTCTGATTTCAAATTTGTTGGTATGTTCGGATGGGGCCCCGAGGGCCCCGAGTGTCAATTGGACGAGGCTCGGACCAAGTTGGAATTGGGAAGCCAAAGCTGATGCTCCATGTGCTGTCATAATCGCACCTGCGCTTGGTCAGCTGCAGGTGCGAGCCCCATGATCGCAGATGCATCCTAGCATAGGCTGCCCAGCCATCGCAGAAGCGGAAGAAGGGCCGCACCTGCGAAAGCGCAGGTGCAAAGGCGGGCATCGCATGAGCGGGCAGTGTCACAGATGTGCATCGTTTGTCACTGATACGTGGCCGCAGGTGGGATCACTTGTGCGCAGAAGCGAGATGAGGCAGCCTGGCATTTTTCCGCACCTGCACGAGTTGTCCGCAGAAGCGGAATCGCAGGTGCGGATGTCACTGAAGGGCGGTGATGTTTTAAATCAGGGTTTGAGCACTTTTGCTCACTTCTTACTCTTCTTGGGGGCCATTTTGGAGTTGGTTGGAGAGGGAATTTCCATCAACTAGTTGAGGTAAGTAATTCCTATCAAATGTGAGTAAAATGCATGGTTTATGGGTATGTTTTAACATGTAAATTAGTCAACATTGTGGGTTAGATGAAAACCTAGGCTTTTGATAAAAATGAGATTTAACCACGAAATTCGTTATGAAATTTAGTAGAAATCATATATTTATGTTCTTAAGGTTATGGGTAACAACTTTCTTTAAAAACTTTCCGGAATCCGGGCACGCGGGCCCGAGGGTGAATTTTAGAAATCTGCAATTTAGGTTGGGTAATCACTTAAATGGTGGAATTATGAACTTTTGAGCATATATTGATTAGTTTATGTAATATGTGACTAGCTTTGAGTCGTTTGGCATCAAATTTGGAGGTTCGCTTGCGTTCTTGAATTGGGAAGTAGACTTTGAGGCGAGGTAAGTCTCCTTCTTAACCTTGTAAGAGGGAATTAACCCCATAGGTGAATTAAATAAATGTTTGTACCTAATTGTGGGGCCTACGTACGTACGAGGTGACGAGAGTCCGTACGTAGCCACTATTATGCTATTGTCCGGGTAGTTTAGTACTCGTATCATGCTACACTTGGAATGTTTGTGCCCTTACTTGCTAATATAATCACTTAGTCGTGATAGAAATTGATAAAAGAATTTTATGAGGTTGAATACATTTACTTGAAGGTTTGTATGAGATACTTGACTGTAAATGAGAAATTTGTGTTTTCTTGAAAAATAATTGTTATTTGTTGATCGGGCTGAGCGCTTCGGTAGTAAATAGATGCATCTATGGTTCNCATTTTCGGAATCCGGGCACGCTGGCCCGAGGGTGAAATTTTTGAATCTTGCAATTTAGGTTGGGTAATCACTTAAATGGTGGAATTATGAACTTTTGAGCGTAGATTGATTAGTTTATGTAATGTGTGACTAGCTTTGAGTCGCTTGGCGTCATATTTAGTGGTTTGCACGCGTTCTTGAATTGGGAAGTAGACTTTGATGCGAGGTAAGTCTCCTTTCTAACCTTGTAAGAGGGAATTAACCCCATAGGTGAATTGAATAAATGTTTGTACCTAATTATGGGGGCTACGTACGTACGAGGTGACGAGAGTTCGTACGTAGCCATTATTATGCTATTGTCCGGGTAGTTTAGGACCCGTATCATGCTACACTTGGAATGTTTGTGCCCTTACTTGCTAATATAACCACTTAGTCATGATAGAAATTGATAAAAGGGTTTTATGAGGTTAAATACATTTACTTGAAGGTTTGAATGAGATACTTGACTGTAAATTAGAAATTTGTGTTTTCTTGAAAAATAATTGTTATTTGTGGATCGGGCTAAGCGCCTCGGTAGTAAATAGATGCATCTATGGTTCGTGTCGTTCGACCCTCCAGCAGTGCATAGTTTAAATATTATGTTGGATCGGGCCGTACGACCTCGGCATAATTGCACATGCTAAGTATTTGAGAATTGTCCATGATTTATTCTGCTTAAATGCCTTGAAATGCAAGTTGCTAAATAGTATTACTGAAACTTATGTTATAATTATGAAAGAAGGACTTATCTCTTCCTGTTGTTGAACCGACAGTATCATTCATGATATCCATGCTTATCGTAGTACTTTAATTATATTATTATTCGCCTAGTAAGTGTCAAGTCGACCCATACTCACTACTTCTTCGAGGTTAGGCGGGATACTTACTGGGTACATATTGTTTATGTACGCATACTACACTTCTGTACTTAATTGTATAGGATATGAGGCTGGTGCATTTAGTTACCCGCCTGGCACGCATACTTGATCTTTGACCGAGACTTCACGGTGAGTTGCCCCTTCTGAGCCATTCAACAGCATGCCAGAGTTTCTCTTTTGTTTTTATCTGTCTATTCTATTTCAGACAGTAGGATAGTCATCTTTTGTATATCCTACTAGTTGCCCACACACTTGTGACACCAGATCTTGGCATGTATTAGTAGACTTTTGATTGTTTTTGGGTTGTAATTCAATAGTTATACTGCTTTTAGACGTTTCCGTTTATTTGCCTTAAAAATCCTGTATTTACCAAATGTTTTTAAATTAAGTAAAGCTAAATGGGAAATCAGCAAGTTGTTCACTGTTGGCTTGTCTAGCAACGGTGTTGGACGCCATCACGACCTGACATGGAGTTGGGTCGTGACTCTCAACAATATAAGAGATAACATGAAATCGCAACTACGACTCAATGCATGAAAATAACTCAACAATGGAAAAACTAACATGTAATAACAACTACTAATAAATGCATATATGAGTAACCTCGACAATGGAAAATAGAACATGTAATAACAACTTCAATTAAAGCATATAAGAATAAACTTGACAATGAAAGATAGAACGAATAATAACAACTTCAATTAAATGCTTATAAGTAACTTAAGAGTCTAAACTGGTCAATCTTTCATATACAAGACCGTGTACATACTCGTCACCTCATGTACATGGCTTTCACATTATTCAAATAGCACAATCAACCCAATCCTAAGGGGAAGTTTTACCACACAAAGTTAGGTAAGATACATAACTCAAATAGGCAAAATTAACACTCAAAAATGGCTTTTCCATTAAAATTCGCCTCTGCACGGCTCAAATCTAACCAAACACGACTTAATATCATCAAACAATGCAAGAGAAACTAATTTCGATTAATAAAGCTAAGATCATTACATAATTTTCCAAGAGTCAGCAAAAGTCAACCCCAGGCTCGCCCGGTCAAAACCCGAGTCAAGGATAAATCTCGACTACCAATAACCCCACGAGTCCATATATGTATTTTGTTTTCCAATCCGAGTCCAATTGTATCCTCAAATCCCAAAAAAATATTTTTTAAAACATAGCCAAAATTCCTCAAAATTTCTCTTAGAAATTCTTGAATTTGATGTTAAACATCATACATAATCATTGTAATATAATTGAAAATTGATCAAAATCACTTACCTAATAGTTGTAGGTGAAAGTCTCTCCTACAAATCGCCTCCTACCGATTCTAGGGTTCTACAATATGAAGGTTAGACCAAATCCCATTTTCCAGTCCTTTTGTTCAGGTGCAGAAGTCGCAATTGCGACCTTGGATTCTCAATTGCGAACCTTCACAAATGCGAACACTGATTCGCAAATGCGGCACCTGACAGCCTAGGGGAATGTCTAATTGTGACACTGACTTCGCAAATACAAAGTCAGTCACTTCCACGCATGTGACCAAATGGTCGCAAATGCGATCAAGGTATCGCAAATGCGATTCCTGAGACCCCTCTGCTATGATCGCAATTGCAATGCTGGTGCTCCCAATTGCGATAACTGGAGCACCAGCACACCAGCAGCCTAGAAATGAGTTAAAACCAATCCAAAACACGTCAGAAACACACTCGAGCCCTCGGGGCTCTACACCAAACATGCACACAAGACTAAACATATCATACGAACTTGCTCGCGTGATCAAAATACCAAAATAATATCCAAAATCATGAATCGGACACCAAAACACATGAAATTCAAAAGAAAACTTAAGATCCTCTAGACTCACAACCAAGCATCTGAATCCTATCAAACTAACCCCGAATTGCACCAAATTCTGCTGACAAGTTTCAAATAGCAAAACAGGCCTATTCCAAGTCCCAAAACCAAATTTCGAACCTGATAACCATAACGTCAACCTATGGTCAAACCTAAGGAATTTCTAAGCCTCAAATTGACAACTTTTGGTAAAACAGGTCAAATCAACCTAGGAACCTCCAAATTTAATTTCGGGCATACGCCCAAGTCTAAAATCATGATACGAACCTATCGGAGTCATCAAAACACCATTCCGGGATCATTTTCACAAGAAATCAAACTTAAGTCAGCATTTCCATCACTCCAGCACTTCTTCGAAAAAACCTAACTATCCCCGCAAGTCATAAAATCACAAATACACATACAGGAAACTTCAAAAGGGGAAACGAGGCTAAAATACATAAAATGATCGGTTGAGTCGTTACTTGTCCATGGTAAAATACTGGTGATATAATGAATTTACATGTTAAAGTATGTCTTCGTCCATATAGGATAAACTCATTAAAGGTAATCACTAGGTCTTAACTACTAGTTGTTGATTACTTGTATTCACTCTCCATCTAAGTAAGCATGTTGGCTCAATGGGACTAGTATCTTGAATGTTGATATTCACTTGACTTAAATTAACATTATACCCTCCATCTAAGTTAGGACTATTTAAATTATGGAGTGAATAATATGTCATTACATATGTATTACATATGTATATTGCAAGAATAACTCTTTTCCCATCGGAACTTGTTATTCACGATGCATGAATTGTATGTATGTAGTATGTCTTGAATTTTAATATTCAATGAAATATGACTGATTTTGATCTATTTATTTAATTGTCTCTTAGATTAACCATGATTTCTTTCAATCCCCTTACTGCTATTCTTACTTAAAACAAACCTAAGGCTCCAAATTATGTTGATTGGAAACCAAAATTGGATATTGTCCTAATTGTTGAAGAGTATAAATTTGTGTTTGATGAGGTGTGTCCAGAAAAACATGGAGAAAATGCTATAGATGATGAATATAAATCTTACCATAAATAGGTTAAGGTTGATGAGACATCGCAGTGTTACATTCTGGCAGCTATGTCGAATGTTCTGCAACATCAGCATCAGTCTATAAAGTTTGCTTATGATATTATGGAAAATCTCAAAGAGATGTTTGGAGATCAGAATCGTGCGGCTAAGCATACTACCATGAAATCTCTTTTGAACACCAAAATGGTTGAAGGTTCATCTGTCAGGGATCATGTTCTGAAGATGATGAGTGTTCTGAATGAACTGGAGGTCCTTGGAGCTAATATTGATAAGGATACGCAGGTTGAGATGTCCCTGCAGACTCTTCCAGACAGTTTTCAGCAATTTCGCCTAAATTATAACATGAACAAAATGGATTTGTCGCTTGTAAAATTGCTGAATTCGGTAGAGACTATTATCAAGAAACAAGCTCCTCCTGTGGCATTCAATTTTGAGACAGGTTCTTCTTCTAAGACGAGAGGCGGGCAAAAGAAGATAAAGGCTTAAAAACCCTCTGTTGGAGGCCCAATTGCTGGTATGAAAAATCCTAAGGGCAAGTGTTATCACTGCAAGAATCCCGAGCATCATAAGAAACAATGTCCGGCTTATATAGCCAAGCTGAATAACAAACTAGATGATTCACATCTACTTGTCGTTTAAACCTTTTTAGTGGTTGTATCTACCATGTCACAATGTGTAGATTCGAGAGCCACAAATCATGTCTGCACCTTTTTGTAAGGGTTTCAGATAATGCAACAATTAAGTAGAGGGGAAGTCAATATTTTTCTAGCGTATGGTTTGGCAGCTCTAGCTTTAGCATTGGATAATATTAGTATTTCGTTTGGTAGTTATAGAGTATTAACTTTAAATGACACATTATATATACCTTCCGTTAGAAGGAAATTGATTTCGGTTTCTAGCGCTATGAGAAATGGTTATGACATTAATTTCATGATATTGATAAATGTGTTATTAGTTATAATATGCGTTATATCTCTTCGGCTACATTGATACTACTCCTAAACTGTTGCAGCCTAAAGAACTGAATTGTATTGATTTACCAAATAAGAGAAAACGTTCTTCTAAATTGAGTGAAACTTATTTATGCTACTTGTGTTTGGGTCATATAAGGATGGACCTTTAAGTTCATTAAAAGTGGAGGCACTACTAACATGTGAATCTTGTTTGGAGGAAACAATGACAAAACAAATTTTCCCCCCAAAAGAATATCGAGCAACTGATAAATTAGAGTTAATTCATTCTGATTTGTATGGTCCAATGAATGTCCAAGCAAGAGGTGGTTTTGAGTATTTTGTGACATTCACAGATGATTACTCAAAGTATGGATATATTTATTTGTTGCGTCGCAAGTCTGAATCTTTTGAAAATGTCACGACCCTAAATTTCCTCTGTAGGATGTCGTGATGGCACCTAGTCTCTAAGACTAGGTGAGCCTAACACATGCAGAATAATTGAAATAACAATAAATAAAATTTTCAAACACAACAGCTCTATATAAAACAACGCTTTAACTCAGCATATACAAATCCCGAGACCCGATGAAAATACAAGTCACAAGCTCTAAGTATGAATACTAGATAATCCTATGCATTGTGTCTATATATATAAAGGATAATGGAACAAGAGATCTAGAGAGAAGGAGACTCCAAGTCCTGCGGACGCCGGCAGGTATACCTTGAAGTCTCAGCAGTAGAATCCTGACTAATGCCTGGGCTGATAAGAAGTACCTGGATCTGCACAAAAAATGTGCAGAAGAGTAGCATGAGTACAAATCAATGGTACCCAATAAGTGCCAAGCATAACCTCGGTAGAGTAGTGACGAGGTCAGGTTAGGGCCCTACTGAAATTAGATAAAAGACTGAACAATTGTAGACAGTGTGATAAAGTCAATAATGAAATTGAAACAACGAATAGCGTAACAAGATTTAATACACATAGCTAAACAAATAGTACAACACATAGAAAGACAAATAATAATATGCTAAGGAAACAATAATCAAAGACAAGTACAAGGAATGGGGAAATGTCAACAAGAGTCACTACCGAGGTACCGCCTCGTAGTCTCAAATCAAAAAAATAAATCACAATCTTTCCTTATATCACCACGAAAGCCTTTATATTTGGTTTTGAAAATCATTTTTTCCGAAATAGTATCTCGCGTTTTAGCCTACCTTATTACACCGCATGGCTTCTAGTAGTTCCCCTACTAGCCACGAGTATTAAGCCCAGCTTATCTTACCGCATATGTTTCAACACCCAGACCTTATACCACCACATGTATATCAATAACACAACGTGTCACAAATCGCACCTCAAGTGCCCAATATCACAATTTTCCAGAAAAACCAAACAATAACAGAATTTCACAATAAGGATCCCTACGACTCAACCACAATGTACACAAAGTTTCAACAATAAAAACAGGAAGAATAACTCAATAGAATGATATTTCACAACTTAACACTGTGCCTTAATAGGAATCACGGCCTTTGCAAGTCAATAGCAATTTCAACAACAAAATATTCCAAGGAGTAGCAATTTCAAGTAAGAATCAACAGTTAAATAGTGCAAACGGAATAAGGAAACAAGAATTTCAACTAAACAAGTGGAGCAATTAGCAAGCAAGAGATAGGACAAGTAGACATGTGAAATTAGACTAAATCTGATGACTATAACATGTTAAAGTAACTTAATTAAAGCATGAAAGGAATTTACATAGCTAAAAATCAGAAATTTCAACACTTAGCACGTGTACACACTCGTCACCTTGTGTACACGGCTTTCACATATCACAATTATCACAACAATACCAAATCCTAAGGGGTAATTCCCTCACACAAGGTTATACAAGTTACTTACCTCAAACCACACTAAATCAATCAACTAGAAGGCCTTTCCCCCGATTTTCCAACTCCGAACGGCTCGAATCTAGCCAAAACAATTTCATACTATAAATATAACTATAGGAAACTAATTTACGATCTTTGCAAAGAATTAAAAAATCTCCAAAAAAAAGTCAACTCGGGCCCGTGTCTCGGAACCCGACCAAAATTACAAAATCCAAACACCCATTCGATATCGAGTCCAACCCTACAAGAATTACTCAAATCCGACCTCAAATTTGCCTTTCAAAACTCAAATATTTGGCCAAAGAAGTTTCTTCCATTTTCCCCAAATTTCCAACTCCAAAGCACTAATTAAATGAAGGAATTATCAATAGATTCATGTGGATTAATAAAAAATGAGTTAGATATCGTTACCCCAAAGTTCTCTCTGAAAATCCTCAAAATTTTGCCTCAAACCGATCTCTCTTATTCCCAAAATGAATTTTGAATCAAAACCCTCGAATTTCATATTTTTGCCTAGCGACTTCCGCTTCTATGGACATTGGGTCGCTTTTACGATGCTGCACCCGCGGAAAAACCATCGCAGGTGAGGAAAACACTTAAGTCCAAAATTTCCGCTTCTGCGGACCATGGCTCGCACCTGCGAGCCTACTTCTGCGGAGAACCCCTCTGCTTCTGCGACCATAGCCCAGGCCAGCCGTGTCCGCATCTGTGATCTCCTCTCCGCACCTGCGGATTCACATATGTGGATAAATCCTCGCACCTACTCTCCCAGCTGGGCTAAGCAAAATTCGCTTCTGTGACCATTTGCTCGTTTTTGCGCGCCCGCACCTACAGCCAAACCCTGCGCAAGTGCGATGATGTAAGGCCCCGTAAAATTTTGCCTAAAACCTGAGGTTCCATGGTGGCGAGGTAGGCTAATATGTTTGGGTTGAATAGTGCACTGGGAGTAAGGGAAAATATTTGGCAGAAGACATGATTTCTGCGGCCCACTATGCGGCCGCAGAATTACTTTGAGGCCGTTGAATGGGTGCAGAGTGAAGCAGGAAACTGGGAAAGTTTGGATGGTATTGTGCGGTCAATTATGAGGTCGCAAAACCATTTCGTGGGCCGCAAAGCTACCGTGGAACTAACATGAATATTGTATTGGAGGGAGGTTCTGCGGCGCATTATGCGATCGCAGAACAGGTTTGCGGACCGCATAACGGCCGTAGTGTTGGGCAGGGCTGCCCAGTTCTAGAAGGACATTTTGCGACCCCTTTTGCGGACCAAAGAAACATTATGCGGTCGCATATGCGACCGCAGATTGGGTTCCAGAGCTTCATTTTTCTAGTTTTCATGACCTGACATTATTCTATTATATAGACGCTATGGACCATTGCTTAAGAAAAAACCTGGTATTTTGAGAGTGAGAGAGTGCTTTGGAGTGGAAGAGGGTTCCTCAATAATTTGTTCTTCAATTCTTGCTCAAATCTTGGAAGATTAACAAGGGAAACTCACTAGGTCTTCATCCTAGAGGTAATATTCTACACCCTAACTCTCAATTTCGAAATTCACCTAAAAATAGGTTATTAGTAAGGGAATTGTTGGGTGTGGAAGTTGTTCATTTTGCATGCATGTGTTATCAAGGGGTGTAGGAAGATTGTTGAGCTATAAATGGTAGATAATGGATTGTGGGATGATGGAATTTACCATAGGAGGACCTTGAAACCTTAATGCACACCTAGTGTTTGATAAAATGCTCAAATGAGTTGTAACCATGATCATCCTCCTAATTTTTGGTTCAATTTGTTATATTTCTGAAATATATCGAAGTTGCTAAGATTTGCGGAATATTTTAGAGTTTAAAGAAGTTCAAGCAAAGTATGTTGGGTAAACTCTTTCCTTAGAATTGAACCCCACAATGTCATTGTAAGTCCCAAGTTACTCATTATGAATCGATTATTCCGAATAAATGTTGTGTCAAAAGAGTTTTGTGTTCAACATGTATTCCAAATGCTCTTGTTAAGTTGTACTACTATTTGGTAATGTATTCAAAGTATTGTTTGCTTAGCTAAATGTTATGGCTTCAAGTTGCGTTTCAAATGATAGCCAGTACCAATTGTGTAAGAAATCTCAATGCACTTAAGACTCTTGTTTGCTCATATGTATGCTTATTGTCTTGGACATAAATGCCATGTTGATGAAAATCCATGATAATGATCAAAAATGGAATAATGAGCTTGAATTATGAAGCACGACCAATGTGCCAAGAATGATATTGCATTATGGCCGATGATATCAATAAAATGAATGACATGTAAAAGAATATGAGTTGAGTGGTAAATACTTTTAATAACAAATCCTTTGGGAGTATCGATTAGCCACCGAGGAAGGGTAGGTCGGAACAACCTAACCCTGAAAATACACGTGCCGGTGTAGGAGTGACTGCGGGGTAAATCCCCGTGTTAATGTGATGAGACTGTTTCCCCTTATATGGGATGAGATTGGGTGTTGAGATATTTTCCCCTTAGATGGGATGAGATTATTGCTAACTAGATGTGACGCCCTGCCGCACACATGGTGGTATTGTGAGTGTATGTCTCGGGGTGAGACAGCTTAGCCGTTCGGGCTGAGATCGGACTCCGTGCTAAAATATGGTGGTATATCTGTGCTACGATCTCCCAACTTAAATTATCGAAACCTACTTGAAATTTACATTTCCCCTAATGTGACCCTTTGATACCGTTTGAGTCTCTTATTGATATCATATTTATTCTTCGTTTACTGTTGACTGTTGCACTTTCTATTGAGAGGGTGTTTAGTTTTTAATACTAGTACTATTCCATATGTAGTAACGTCCCTTTTGCCGGGGGTGCTCCATCGTTAATGGATACAGGTGGTTCCATAGCTGGTGGCATCGATCAGTGATAACAACATACCATCTCCTCAGCTGACTTAGTGAGCCCCACTTCATTTCGGAGTACTGTATCTTCTATCCTTTGTACATAGCATTTTGAGATATAGCTAGGGTCTTATTTTCGGCACTGTCACCGCACTCTTCTACTCTTGTTAGAGGCTCCGTAGACATAGTGTGGGTTATATCTCTTTTTGGGAAAGTTAAACTAAAAATGTTGTAATTGTATCACCTGTCCCACTTTAACTATGATGTACAGTGTACTATTTTGAACATTTGTTAAGGACATAACAAATGGAAATGAAATATTGTTGTTCACATGACTTCTTATGGACTAATTAAGGAAATGTACTCTTCTCTTTATTTTGGGTGAGTTGGGTAGACCGCACTGTGTAGGCTTCACTGTGCAGGCTTGCTTGACCAAGGTGACTCTGTTGAGTGCCGGTCGCACTCCCCGAGATTGGGGCGTGACAGATGACACCAGAAGCTGGGTACCTTCAACAAAATTTAACAAGTCCAAATTGTTCCGGATTCGATTCGAATAACACTTGGGGTCCCCGGGACCCCGTCCGAATATACAAACTAGTTCTGAAACACCTAACGGACCTACTCGAGGCCAAAAATCACATCAAACAACATAAATGTTATGAATCGCAACCCAAATTCAAGCCTATGAACTATGAACTTCCAAATTCCGAAACCAACGCCGATTCATACAAAAATATCTCCGATTGACACCAAATTTTGCACACAAGTCATAAATGACATTGCGTACCAATTCCAACTTCCGAAATCAAGATCCGACCTCGATATCACCAAAGACAACTCGCAGTCAAAATTTCTAAAATCCTCCAACTTTCTAACTTTCGCCAATTCACGCTGAAATGATCTACGAACCTCCAAATCAACATCTCGACACACTCCTAAGACCAAAATCACCCTATAGAGCTGTTGGAACTGCCAAAACTCTATTCCGGAGTCATATTCACACAAGTCAAACTACGGTTAATTTCTACGACTTAAACCTCCAACTTAGGGAGTATGTGTCCCAATTCACTCCGAAACTCACCCGAAAGCAAAGACAAACACCCCGGCAAGTTACATAACCACCATATAGCATAAAGGGAGCATAATGTAGGGGATCAGGGCTAAAATACTCAAAACGACTGGCCAGATCATTACAGAAAAGTTCAAAGAATTTAAGAAAGAGACTGAAACGCAACACAATAAATACGTCAAGACATTATGATATGATCATGGTGGGGAGTACCTCTCTGCAAAATTTATTAGTTATTTAAGAATGTGAAATTACATCTCAATTTTATGCACCTAGAACACCACAACAAAATGGTGTAGCTGAAACAAGAAATAGGACTCTTATGGAAATGGTTAGATCAATGATAAGGTATTCTAGTTTGCCTTAGTATTTTTGGGGATATGGCTTAGAAACATCAAATTACGTTATGAAACAAAGCCAGTACCTTTGACCCCTACAGAATTGTGGACTGGGCGCAATCCTAGTCTGCAGCATATTCCGGTTTGGGGTTGTCCAAAAAATGTGTTGAAAGAGAAAACGCATAAATTGGAGGCGAGAATGAATGTGTATATGTTTGTGGGTTATCCAAAGGGAACAAAAGATGTAAGAAGGTAAGTTTTAGCACAACTGCCAAGTTTCTTGAAAAGGACTATTTGATGAACCATGTTCCTAGAAGTAACTTATTTTACAGGAACTAGGCAAAGGAATCAAAACTAAGTCATCTGAACAACAAAACGACCAAGTACAAACCTTGGAAGTCAAATTTGACATGCCATTGTATTTTAGTAGTGGGAGAAATGTCAATAGACTTGTTGTCTCGCAAGAACAAGTTCCCTAAGTCATACTGCCACAAAGTAGTGGGAGTAATGTTGAGAAAACTACACAAGAGGATGAAGTCGTTGATATCCATTTGGAAATCATTAAGACTCAGGTTTCTAATAATGATGTGGTTCTACTATAAGATCATAATGGTGTAGTTGCAACTGATGTAATCTGTAGTCATTATGGGAGAGAAATAAGACAGTCAGGTCGGTATACGATCTTGGGAGAATCATACAATAGGATCCCTGAAGAGCCTAATACCGTTTCTGTAAATTATTTCCAATCACTAAAAAGAGGATATTGATAAGTGGGTTGCCGCTATGAAATCAGAAATGGGGTCTAAGTACTCTAATCAAGTCTGGGATCTTGTAGAACCACTTGATGGGGTTAAATGTATTGGATGTAAGTGGTTCTATAAGAAAAAGAGAGGTGTAGATGAAAAAGTGTAAACTTTTAAAGCAAGGCTTGTAACAAAAGGGTTCACTCAGAAAGAAGGGATCGATTATGAGGAAACTTTCACCGGTAGCCATACTTAAGTATATTAGGATTTTCTTATTTTTTGTTGCTCATTATGATTATGAGATTTGGTAAATGGATGTCAAGGCATCTTTCCTTAATGGAAGTCTTGACAAGTGCATATATATTATGCAACCAGATGGTTTCATGGAAAGTGGCAAGAAACAAATGATGTATAAGCTTAAAAGGTCTATTTTATGGTCTGAAACAGGAAGCTAGGGCATGGAACACTTATTTTGACAAGGCGATTAAAACTTTTTGTTTTGATCAATGTCTTAATGAGTCTTGTGTATACAAGAAGTGGGATGGGAATAAAGTGGCATTTTTAATTTGATATGTAGATGACATATTGCTCATAGGAAATAATGTGGGCATGATGGATTCAGTTAAGGAATGGTTGTCCACGCACTTCGATATGAATGATTTGGGAGAAGAGGCTCATATCCTTGGGATCCAGCTCGTGCGAGATTGCAAGAAAAAGATATTACGCTTATCTCAAGCTCTTTATATTGATACAATACTCTCCAAGTTTAGCATATAAGAGTCCACAAAAGAATTTCTTCCTTTTAGGCATGAAATTGCTCTATCTAAAGGTCAGTCTCCTAAAACTGATGAAGAGATGGAAAAGATGAAGACGATCCCTTATGCATCTACTGTATGCCATGTTATGCACTAGACATGACATTTGCTTTATCTTAGACGTTGCTAGCATATTTCAGTTTAATCCCGGGTGAGAGAATTGGACTACGGTTAAACATATAATCAAGTACCTGAAAAGGTTTAGGGATTATATGTTAGTCTACCATTCAGATGACCTTGTACCCATAGGGTTCACTGATTCGAACTTCCAATCGGATAGAGATTCTAGAAAGTCTACCTCAGGAAATGTGTTTACTCTAAGAGGTGGGGCCATAAGTTAGAGGAGCATCAAGAAACCATGTGTCTCTGATTCCACCATGGAAGCCGAATATGTGGCGGCCTCTGAGGCGGCCAAGGAGGCGGTTTGGCTCGGAAACCTCCTAAGAGAGCTGGGTGTAGTTCCCTAAATTCAAGCACCAATTAGACTTTACTGTGATAATAGTGGTGTGATTGCAAATTCGAAAGAGCCACAAAGTCATAAAAGAGGAAAACACATTGAGTTAAATATCATTTAATTCGCGATATAGTGCAGAGAGGGGATGTAGTAGTCTTCAAGATTGCGTCAGAGAACTTGGCGGACCCGTTTACTTAAGAGATTGCACATATGACTTTTGATATGCATGTATATAGAATGGTTGTTAAGATTGTAGACGCATGGTTTTGAGACTAAGTGGGAGATTGTTAGGATTATACTATAAACCATGAGTTTTGTTATAATATTTTTTATGGAACATTTATTTATTTATTCAATTCAATAAAGTTTTATTTTAAAAGATCATGTATTTGTCTGTATGTCCTTTGTTTATATAGTAGATTTCATGACTCAAATCCCACCATAGACCGTGATGGCGCCCAACACTGTCGTTAGGACACCCAACAATTTAACCACACGAAAATTGGCGGCTCATAACACATTTGAACACAATGGTGAAATAATCAAGCAAAATTTCTTTGTTTTCATAGAAAATACTAACATCATTTTCAAGATTTTAACATGATCAAAATAAAATACCAAATGTAGTAACAAGAATACACCTAAGAACAGTAGTCAAAATCCCCAAAACTCGGTGTCACAAGTGCATGAGCATCTACTGAAATATACAATACTACTACAACAACTGTCTGGAATAGAAAATAGACAGAGTACAGTAAATGAATAGAAAGGGGACTCCGTGTACTGTGGATCGTAGCATAGAGAGTAGCTCATCACAAGTCTCCTCAGCAACTGCGGCTACGCACCAGTTTGACCACCAAACGCACATGGCTTAGTACCTGCACAATTAGTGCAGAAGTATAGTATGGGTACGTAAATCAGCGCGTACCCTGTAAGTATTTAGCCTAACCTCGAAGAAGTAGTAATGAGGGGTCCACATAGACACTTACTAAGGGTCCAATAATCAAAATACAATAAAGGTAGATAGGTATGAATCATAGCCAGTAAAAGCAACGAAAACAAATATAGGTGTATAACACGATCCTTAACAGAAGAGTAGATAGATATCCTCAAATACTGAATACTACCTCGAATGGGGTATGCATATGGTCAATAAAAAATAAAATTCCAAACCTTAAGTCAAGAAAACTACTAGGTACGCGGACTCTCGGACGAATATAATACACGACTCTGCCGAGGTCGTTCGGCACAATTCATAAAATAGTGTACACTGTCGAGGTCGTACGACCCGATCCGTAAATACATCTCAAAATACTGTTAAGGTCATACGGCCCAATCCATAATAGTACTGCTGAGGAGTTCAACCTGATCCCATAAGAATAGTGAGACTTTGATAGGTCACTAGCCCAACTCACTAATATATATGTGAGTTATGAAATTCAAGAAACCTTCGGACAAATATGCACAACGCGGGAGAAATCCGTAACAAAAGTATAATTTTTGCAGCTAATCATGTAGCACACCAAGTATCTGGAATCGCAAAGTTTAATACCTTATGCAAGTCAAGTCTCAGGTTACAGTATAAATTAAAGCATTTAAACAGGCAAGAATAACTCAAGTAGTACAATTAAAACATGGAGTGAGTCTAAGTCTACCTCATATCAAGGATCTATCATATGCACAGACACTCATCACCTCATACGTGCGTAGATATCATAACACATATCACATAACCAATATAGCACCTATGGAGTAAATTCCCTCTTATAAGGTTAGATAGGAGACTTAAATTGCTCCGAAATCCGATAACCGACTCCAACACCTCTCTGACACCTCAAATTCTTATACACTTCCCAGTCGTCCTCATGCGTGATTGCAGAAGCTCCCTCGCGATCGCGAAAGCCAAACTAGCCTCGCCCAGAACTCATTCTTTGCGAATGCGAGGTCCTCTCGTGATCACGTTACACAACTTGCCAAGCTTACACAAATGAGAGCCCAGATTTGCGAACCGGAAGACCAATCTTCTAGCCTCACCAAATTCCCTTCCGCTATCGCGATAAGCAACCCTACAAACCAAGCCAACCCCACTAACACATCCTGTTCGTGACCCTCACATCGCGAATGCAAAGCATGACCAGATCACGAACCACGATTGCGAAGAACAAATTCTTCTCAGCTCCATATAACACTCCGCAATCGCGATGCACACCAGTGACACTAGAAGAAGCCCGATTTTAGGGAGTTTATTTTATTTATACACTGATGATTGACTTGTGCACTTGTCGGGCTTATGCTTTTGTCTGAATATTGTGTGCCCTTGCTGGGCTTGTTATCTAGTATTTATCATGTGCCTTTGTTGGGCGTAGTTTGTGATTGGTGATACATTTGCAGATTAGTCGCTTTTGTTATTCTATTTTATTTTTCTTTTTTTATTTATTTTCTTAGTAGTTGCTAGTTTATGTTATTGTTATTCCTTTAGTATTGGTTGCTTTTGTTATTTTATTTTCTTTAGTAGTTTTTAGTTATTTTATTTTTTATTTTTTAAGTGTTAATTTTATTTTATTTTGTAATTTTTAATTTACATTATTTTTATCTCTTTAGTAGTAATATACTTTTCAATAAATTTCGTTAGGTTTTCTTTATGCTAGGGTTCTTTCCCGAGGAATTTGTTTTTGTTGAACCGGGTGACTTTTCCCTATGATGGATGGCGTGATGACTTTCTTAATGGAATTAGTCTTGTTTTGTTTGTGAAGACTTTTGGATTGTTTGGTACTAATAAAATTAGTCTCTTGTATGTGAAGCGTGAATTAAGAATACCCCTTCGATTGTTGGTTGTAAATTGAAAAAATAAGTTGCATGGGAAAGAATAATTTTTGTGATAACTTTTTGGCTCATTTTTTTTGACTCTTTTACCACTACTTAGCATGATATTGTTCATATTAAGAAGTGAAATTGATCCATTTTGATTAGTTCACGTACCATGTGTGTTAAGTATTTGGTAAGTATAATTCTTGTGTTTACTTTTATCATCTAGAACTTGCCTGGTTGGCCTTTCAATACTAATATTAAATATGTTTGGTTTGAGGGATGACCTTAGGAATTCTTTGTGATCTTTGAAAAAGCCTCTTTAGACTTTCGAGCCTACCATTGAATAAATACTATCACTAGTTAACCCTATTTGAGCCTTTAGCCTTTCATTTGGCTATTACATTACAAACATTTACCCTTTTATGAAATAATTCCCTCTTTTGAACCCGTCCTTCCTTGAATGTTAAGAATGAGGCTAAAAGCCTAAGTTGGGGGTGTTGGTGTTAATTGGAAAATGGTGAATATGTACATTGGGTGTAGAAAAATATACCTCAAAGTTGTTTATATGAAGACACTCAAGCTCCAAATAAAAATAGTTGTATAAAAAAATGGAAAATGGAGTCTTGAAAAAATTAGAGAGGTACTTTAAGGTGGTTCTATGTTGGTAACTAGATGTCAATAAGTACTATGTGGTTTAAAAAGAAGCAAAGTGCAAAACAAAAGACAAATGTGAGTAGTGTTCAAGGAGGGTGCAGTCACTTGTATCCCAAATGCCTATCCTACCCTTATCTAAGCCTACATTACAAGCTTGAAAATTCCTTATGGGATCTCCAATCGAATGTTCTTGAATAGGCGGTGAATTAAAATAAGGGCAAGCTTATGGCATGATATTTTGTAATACTTGAAATTCTTTGTTGAGCGTGAGTGTCTTTGTGCATTTGTCCCTTGTATTTTTTTTGTAAATAGGATGATTTTTGGACTTTCTTTCTTGTGAGGACACATGGATTATGATGAATTGGTGATATTGATAGATTCTGAATTGTGTAAATTGAGCATATGTAGTAGACTAGTGCTTTTGAGTTACTTCTTGATGCTTGGTTGTTGTCACTTGTTTATGTGAAACTCCATTGCATTATTGAGATTGTTTTAAATGAGGGAGTTATTTGATTGAGATTCACTTGGTTGATCCTAATTATTAGTACCAACCAAAGCCATAAGTATTGTGCTTAATTGGAAAATATGATTTTGAAATGATAGTGATGCTAATTGTGCTTTAAATGGTAGAGCCTCATTGAATTTTGGGTTTTGATTTGTCACGACCCCAATTTCCCTCCGTAGGATGTCATGATGGCACCTAGTCTCTAAGACTAGTTAAGCCTAACAATTATGCGGAATAACAAAAATATAAAACTGAAACTCAAATTTAAACATATAACATAAACCAAACTGCGATTCAAAATAGATACAACTCCCAAAACCCGGTAGAAATAAGTCACAAACTTCTAAGAGAAAATACTAAGTATCTCTATATATCAAAGTCTAAAGAGAATAAGGAAAATAATGTAATAAGGATAGAGGGGGGCTCCAAGGCATGCAGACGCTGGCAAATATACCTTGAAGTCCCCACGTGCGGTCCAACTTATTGGTATCTGGTCTAGTAGGAAGAACCTGGATCTGCTCAAAACGATGTGCATAAGTATAGTACGAGTATACCACAACGGTGCCCAGTAAGTGCCAAGACTTACCTCGATATAGTAGTGACGAGGTCAGGTCAGGGCCCTAGTGGAATAAAAGGTAATGAGGCAGAAAATATAATAATACAATGAAATGACTGAGAAATGAACTGCAAGAAATTACCGAAAGGTAACAACACAACAAATAGAGGTAAACAACAGGGGCGTTACCGAGGTACAACCTCGTAGTCCCAAATGTAAATATACAACAGGGGGATCTCCCGAGGTACCGCCTCGTAGTCCCAAAAGTAAATACGTAACAGGGGGATCTCCCGAGGTACCATCTCGTAGTCCCAAACGTAAATATGCAACAGGGGAATCTCCTGAGGTACAACCTCGTAGTCCTAAAAGTAAATATGCAACTCATAAATTATGGAACAACAAATTTACGGCAAGGAAATCCTACAGTTAAAGACCGAATACAGTAATCAAGGAAACAGGAAATTCAATTAAGCATGTTGTACGAACTTCAAGTAAAGGTTAAGACACGTAGACAAGCAATACTAGACTAAACATGATAGCTACGCATGCTAAGGAAACTCAGTTAAGGAATTTAAAAGAAATCTACTCAGCAAGAACAAATATTTCCACATTTAGCCCTCACACATCACAAATTGTTACAATAGTACCAAATCCTGAGGGGATTTTCCCCCCACAAGGTTAGACAATTCACTTACCTCAAATCTCTCTCAATCAATCTATAAGAATTCCTTTTCCTCGACTTTCCGACTCCGATCGGCTCAAATATAACCCAAACAATTACATACTATAAATATAACTACAAGGAAATAATTTAAATAATGCAACTATGACTTTAACAAAGAATTGATAAATCGCCCCAAAAGGTCAACCCGGGCCCACATCTCAGAATCGGGTAAAAGTCAAAAAATACAAACACCTATTCGACCACGAGTCCAACCATACCAATTTTACCAAAATCCGACACCAAGTCGCCACTCAGATCCCCAAATTAAACTCTCCAAATCCCTAGCCTCAAACTCCCAAATTTAACCTTAAATACACACAACTAGGTGGGAAAATCAATGGAGAAACAAGATTATTGATCAAAAATAAGTCAAGAGATTTAAATCAATAAATCCCTCGAAAAGGCTCTTAAATATCGCCAAGACCCGAGCTCAAAATGTTTAAGATGAAGCAAAATCACGAACTCTCGGAAACTTAGATGCGCCCGCAGCGTCGCAGAAGCGACAGCATACCCGCTTCTACGGGCCTCCCAGTCACTTCTGCGGTCCCAGCTTCCTTGCCAATTTATGCTTGTGTAGTTCAAAGCCCGCTTGTGCGGGTGCGCATCTATGCAAACTCATCCGCTTCTGCGGACAGCCCCCCCTCCCCCCAAGCACTCGTCCGCTCCTGCGATCGCTCTTCCGCAGAAGCGACTCCACTTCTACGGCCTTCACACCGCACCTACAGCCACATGCCAAATGCTCGTTTCTGCGAGCTCGCACCCAACGGTCAATCTTGCGCAGGTGCGATTACACCAAAACTAGTGCAATTCAGCCATTCTCCCAAGCCCAAATTGATCCGTTAACCATCCAGAAACCACCCGAGGCCCCCGGGACCTCTACCAAATATACCAACCAGTCCTACAACATCATACCAATTTAGTCGAGCATTTAAATCACATCAAACAACGCTAAAAACATGAATCGCGCATCAATTAAAGCCTAATGAACTTTAAAACTTCAAACTTCTACATCCGATGCTGAAACCTATTAAATCAAGTCTGATTGACCTCAAATTTTGTACACAAGTCATAATTGACATTAGAGACCTACTCAAACTTACGAAACCGGAATCCGACCCCGATATCAAAAAGTCCACTCCCGGTCGAACTTCCCAATAATCATCCAATTTTCCAGCTTTGGACAATTGACACTAAAATGACATACGAACCTCCAATTTAACATCCGAACATGCCCCTAAGACCAAAATCACCATTCAGAGCTATTGGAACAGTCAAAACTCCATTCTGGAGTCGTCTTCACACAATTCAACCTACGGTTAATTCCTACGACTTAAACTTCCATTTTAGGGATTATGTGTCCCATTACACTCCGAAATCAAAAACAAATCCTCCCGACAAATCACGTAACCACAAAATGAAGTAGAGGGAGCAATAAATAGGGGTTCGGGGCAAACACTCTCAAAACGACCAGCCGTGTCATTACATAATTAGCTTGAGGACAAGCAAAAGCTGTAGATTGGGGGTGTTGATGAGTGGTGATTTTTCCATTTATTTTAGTCCTTTTTCTTTAGATTTTATATCCTTTAATTATAATATGAGGTTATTTATGGTGTGTATTTATAGATTTTGAGGTAAATGATGTCTTGAAGAGAGTTGAGATAAAATGAAGGAAAATTGTGCAAAAAGAGTAAAATAAGTGAAAATATCTGTAGTGGAATTGCATCTGCATAGGCAGGTCCGCATCTGCGAGAAAAGGTTTGCATCTGCGGAATGAGACTTGCAAGGTAGAAATCGCATCTGCGATTGATGAACCGCTTATGCAGTCACGCTTTTGCATTTGAAGACCGCTTCTGTGGATGAGCTTCTGGGATTCAAATATGGACATTCTTGGCATTTTACATTTCCTCCATTCACAACCCACAAATACACGACCTAGCTTATTGGAAACACATCTTTGGCATCTTTGGTAGATCTTTGGATTATTTTTGAGTCTTTTGACTAGAAAAGACAAGTTTGGAAGCTAGGGTTGTTGCACACACACTTGGGCCTTGAAGAGTTGAAGCTTTTGGTTGTGAATTTCTTACCCATTTATGTTCATTTCTTCATTTCCTGGCTTTGTATTATATATCTAAGTGTGTAGTATTTTTTCCAACACTTGAATCTTGTTTATGGGAACATTTATATTTAAAGTGTGGATTAAATATCTTGTTGTGCTTATGTATTGAGTGATTTTTATTTATATTGAAGTGAGTTATTATTTCTTTGATTATTTTTGTTCTTTAATGTTTCCAAAGGGATTAGCTAACCCTAGGACTCGCCCATTCACTTCGAATTAATTTCGTGAAAGATAATTTGGGGTTGGGAAAGATTAATTAACAAGAATGGGCGGAATGAGATAATTTGGGGTTGGGAAAGATAATTTGGGGATGGGAAAGATTAATTAACAAGAATGCATCTGCAGAATGAGACTTGCAAGGTAGAAATCGCATCTGCGATTGATGAACCGCTTCTGCGGTCGCGCTTTTGCGCTTGAAGACCGCTTCTGCGGATGAGCTTCTGGGCTTCAGCTATGGACAATCTTGGAATTTTACATTTCCTCCATTCACAACCCACAAATACACGACCTAGCTTATTGGAAACAGATCTTTGGCATCTTTGGCAGATCTTTGGATTATTTTTGAGTCTCTTGACTGGAGTAGAGAAGTTTGGAAGCTAGGGTTCTTGCACACACACTTGGGTCATGAAGATTTGAAGCTTTTGGTTGTGAATTTCTTACCCATTTATGTTCATTTCTTCATTTTCTTGCTTTGTATTATATATCTAAGTGTGTAGTATTTTTTCCAACACTTGAATCTTGTTTATGGTAATATTCATATTTAAAGTGTGGATTAAATATCTTATTGTGCTTATGTATTGAGTGATTTTTATTTATATTGAAGTGAGTTATTGTTTCTTTAATTATTTTTGTTCTTTAATGTTTCCAAAGGGATTAGCTAACCCTAGGAGTCGCCCATTCACTTCGAATTAATTTTGGGAAAGATAATTTGGGGTTGGGAAAGATTAATTAACAAGAATGGGCGGATTAGTTATCAACCACGAGCACGCCAAGTGCATAAACATAATCCTGGGTAGACGAATAGCATAATGCACTTATGAAAAAGGCCAAGCACGATTAAGGTGCAATAAACAAACCAGCGTCTCGAGAGCCATCTCACTCATATAACACCGTATAGCCTACACAGTACCACAACATGTATGCGAATAATCAAGCTACTTCATAACCTACATAGCATAAATAGTAACACATGAAATAGATGATGACATGAATAACATCCACCACGCCGGAAGACTCATCCATAGACAAATCCTAGGCTAAAGTAACATATCCGATCCGGTGTAGTATATACATTGGCATTAGGCACGCCAATGCACCTCTAAACCGATTTTGAACATCTCAACATAGGTAAATAGCCTACCAAAGATCTATAATGACCTTATCCACGATGCACACAATCGACCGTCAAACCCTGAGAAAACGTTCACAGTCTGCAACCAAAGGAATAAGCTGCCTCTCAAACATAAACTCTCCAATATGCGACAGTACCAGAATCTCCATACCTGATCTCAATCTCTCCCACTTAAGTGACTAACACGTCACGTTTACACAATCATCCCTTCAGAGATACTCTCACAACCTTCCGCATCAAGTAACAAAATCACTACACCCATGACTACCAACCATGCTACTTCCGTAGTGCTAATCAAGAATCCGTAAATAATTACACAATGCCTCTTCCACAGAACACACCATTATCATATGACACAAAAATGGCTCCAGTATACTCTGATCATCTGAAATCTCCCCCGCTCCGTTGAACTCGTGACATACCTATCAAAATTGAGATCCAACCTGAATCTAGTTGAATTCCGAAATTAAGACCAAATCCCAATTATCCAATCACCACCGAGTCCAAATATGTGATTTGTTTTGAGATCCAACCTCAAATCGAGGTGTAAATCTCTAAAATATACAATCCTAAATTTCTACCCAAATATTCTATTTTTGCTCGATGAAAACATAGATTTAGTAGCGAAAATCCATGAAACAGTAATGGAAATTGAAAAAAATAAGTTAAAGTTACTAACCTATGAAGTTGGGAAGAAATTGCTCTCCACAATCGCCTCTATGTGGAGTCTAGGTCTCAAAGATGGAATAAAATGAGCTAAATCCCGAAATCCTTACCCTTTACACAGCTGCAGATATCGCAATTGCGAACTCTTGTTTGCAATTGCAATGTTCTCAAAAGTAAACAACTGGTCGCAAATGAGAACCCGTCCCAGAGCCTCTGATCTCGCAAATGCGGCAATATCTTTGCAAATGCAAAGACTGAAACCCTCGCAAATGTGAACTAGAGACTCGCAAAATTGAAGGCCAACCCCTTGTAAATGCAAACTAATGTGAAGCTGTCCAACTCTCGTAGCATCGCAAAATCTTGCATTCGCAAATGCGAGACTCGCATTTGTGAACTGACCATCGCAATTGCGAGGTCTGCAACACCAACAATCCAAATCCTAATAAATCTGCCTGAAACTTACCCGAGCCCCTCAGGCTCCAATCCAAACATCCACACAAATGCAATAACATCATACGAACTCTCTCTTAAGCTCAAATCATCAAAATAACATCAAAAGTTAAGAATCAAACACCCAAACTCAAAGAATTTCATAGTTCATACTTCAAAATTTCTAGCTTTCACATTAAGCAATGAAACGGCCTCGGGTCATAGAGACCCCAACCAAACATGCGTACATGTCTAAAATCATCATACGAACCTATCAGAATCATCAAAATATCGATACCAGGTCGTTTACCAACAATGTTGGCCGTGGTCAACTCTAGCCATTTTTAAGTTCAAAAATTAAGCTTTCTTTAAACATTCACATTTAAATGTTTGGAAAATCAACACGGTCCATGCAATCAAGTCATAAATTATCAAATAGCGCTACAAAAGGTCTCAAATCATGAAATGGGGATTTAGAACTCATAACGGCCTATTGAGTCGTGATATTCTCCATCTTTAAAACAAACGTTCGTCTTTGAACGGACACAGAGATATACCTAGACAGGTAAACAGTTGTTGATATCTACTCCTCATGTCCGACTTGGACTCCCAAGTGGCCTCCTCAATCAGTTGACCTATCCAACGCACTTTCAAAGAAGGAATATCCTTAGATCTTAACTTTTGAAACTTCCGATATTGATTGGCTATCAGCTCCTCCTCATAAGTCAAATATTCATTATGATGCACTGTGCTGAAGTCCGAAATATATGACCTATCTTCATGGTACTTCTGAAGCATAGAAACATGAAATACAGGATGTATCCCTGCTAGGCTGGGAGGCAACGCAAGCCTATAAGTAACCTCCCCAACCTTTCCAAGATCTAGAATGGGCCAATAAACCTCGGGATCATTGCCTTCTTCCCAAATCTCATCACACCATCATAGGAGAAAGTTGGAGAAGAACCTTCTCACTCTCCATGAAAGCCACATCACAAAATTTCCTATTATCATAACTCTTTGGCCTGAATTGTGCTGTATGAAGCCGCTCCTAAATCCATTTCACTTTCTCCAAAGTGACACAAACTAAATCTGTTCCCAACAATCTAGCCTCACCAGGCTCAAACCAACCAACTGGAGAACGACATCGCCTTCCATTTAAGGCATCATATAGAGCCATCTGGATACTCGACTTATAGCCGTTGTTGTATGAAAAGTCCGCTAATGGAAGAAATTGATCTCGCGGGCCTTGCAAATCAATAATACAGGACATCAACATATCCTCCAAAATCTGTATGGTCCTCTCAGAATTCCCATATATGTAAGGGTGAAATGCAGTACTCAATTCAACCTGTGTGCCCAAGTCATGCTGCACAGCTCTCCAAAAGTGTAAAGTGAACTACGTACCACGGTTTGAAATGATAGAAATCAGCACATCGTGTAGGCGAATAATCTCCTTGATGTAGATATGAGCCAACTGCTCTGAAGTGTAGGAAGTTATCACCGGAATGAAATGTGTGGACTTGGTCAACTGATCCACAATGACCCAAATGGTATCATACTTCCTCAAAGTCCGTGGTAAGCCCACCACAAAGTCCATAGTGATGCGCTCCCACTTGCACTCCGGTATCATCATCTTCTTAGTCAAACCACCATGTTTATGATGTTCATACTTCACCCGTTGGAAATTCAAACACTGAGATACATATCTAACAATGTCTTTCTTTATCTCCCGCCACCAATAATGCTCTTCAAGACACGACACATCTTCGTGATACCTGGGCGAATAGAATACAGTGAGCTATTAGCCTCCTAAAGGATCAACTCTCTCAAAACATCAATATTCAGAACACAAATCTGGCCCCGAAGTTGCATAACACAATCATCCCCAATCACTACCTTCTTAGCACTACCCCGCTGCACCATGTCTTTCAACACCAACAAGTGAGGATCATCAAACTTGTGGGCCTTGATGTGCTCTAACAGATATGACTGCGGTACAACACAAGCAAGAAGCATACTAGTCTACGAAATAACCAACCTCACGAACCTTTTATCCAAAGCTTGAACATCCATATCCAATGGCCTCTCCACTGCTGGTATAAATACCAAGCTACCCATGTTCTTTGCCTTCATCTCAAGGCATCGGGCACCATATTTGCCTTGCCCGGATGATACAATATAGTGATATCATAGTCTTTCAATAACTCCAACCATCTCCTCTACCTCAATTCAGATCCTTTTGTTTGAATAAATGGTGGAGGCTCCAATGGATCGGCGTAGACCTCACATGGCAGGTCGTATAAGTAATACCTCCAAATCATTAGCGCGTGCATGGAAGCTGCCAACTACAAGTCATGCATGAGGTAGTTCTTCTCATGGATCTTCAACTGACTAGACACGTAGGCAATCACCCCACTATTCTGCATCAATACCGTGTCAAGTCAAATACGTGATGCATCACAATACACAATATAAGACCCTAAACTTGTAGACAACACCAACACTGAGGATGTAGTCAAGGCTGTCTTGAGATTCTGAAACCTCTACATATACTCATCAGACCATCTGAAAAGAGATCCTTTCTAAGTCAATTTGGCCAATGGGGTTGCTATGATAAAAACCCCTCCACAAAACAAAGATAGTAGTCCGCCAATCCCATGAAGCTCCAAATCTTTGTAGTTGAAGTAGGTCTAGGCCAATTCTGAACTGCCTCAATCTTCTTAGTATCCACTTTGATACCATCACAAGACACAACATGGTCCAAGAAGTCACTGAGTCCAACAAGAGCTCACATAAAGGTGATGATCCTTCAAGGTATGAAGTATAATCCGCAGGTGTTGCTCATGCTCCTCTCTACTAAAAGATTAAAAAAATTATCATCAATGAATACAATCACAAAGGAATCCAACCAAGCCTACTACGGTCGAGCAGTTACACGTACCGAGCCTTATTGGGTCAGATAGCTATTTTACTTACTATATTGAGAGAGTTGAGACAACATAAGCAGGTAAGCATATCTTCAAATCATCTTTGACTCCCAGTTACATTAAGGTATTATATTATTCATTCAGCTTCAGTTTTCTATTATTCTATTAACTTACATACTCGGTACATTATTTCGCACTAATGTCCCTGTCAGGGACGCTGCATTCCATGCCTGAAGGTCTTGATAGATAGTCGGATAGACCTTCCCAGTAGACAAAGGCAAACATCATATCTAGACCTTGGAGTTAATTTTGTATATACAGGTTTGATGGGTAGGTCAAGGCCCTGTCCCGACCATGATACAGTTTTATTGTCTTTAGAGGCTTGTAGATGAGTCCTGTAATATTTTGTTTGTCATTATTATGGCCTTACTAGACCTGCATACATGTTCAGTTTGGTATTGCAGATTGTAGACATTATTTTCAGATGATTCAAAATATGGACTCGTCGGCCTTGATTGGTATTTTTAGATTGTATGTAGGCCTCGTCTGCCTACGTTTAGGGTTACCTCTCTAGAGTTCATAGTTACAAAGTGGTACGCTCAGCCCAAGTATGGCACTAGGTGTCGGCCACGCCTCCCCAAGTTTGGAGTGTGACAAACTTAGTATCAGAGTTGGTCTGTCCTAGGGAGTATATAGGCCATGTCTAGTAGAGTCTTGTTTATAGATGTATTGTGCACCATATTATATAAATAGGAAGCTACAAGGCATTTATGAGTCTGTTATCTTTCTTTCAAATCCACATCGTGCTATAGAGTTGAGTCATAAGAGTTTGAGTCAGGATATATGTTTATTAGTAATACAGAGACTCTTGCAGTTAGGAAGATTACAGCTAGTCATAGGGCTAATACAACAATAGGTAAGGGCACTAGTAGAGAGAGAGAGAGAGAGTTCTTGACGACGTGGCCCAATTTGATGCCCCATCAGATCGTGCATACCAAATGTGCAAATTTCCTGCTTAAGACCCTAAGACGGGAATAGCTAAAACCTCTCAAATAGCAGGCCATGGGAGAATTAGAAAGTAAAATTATAAGTTTCAACATGTAACAAAAGGAAGGTGAAGGAGGGTACGAGGTACCCAGTTACTAAAGATTATCAGTATTTACAATTCAGGCATAAACATATGAGCATTCTAAGTTACTTTCAACAGTAACAGAGGTATGTACAATTGGCCACACCCATCTCAGTTATGCCCTATGGGAGTTAACAAATATAGTTTAAGAGAAGGATATGATATCAGGATCCAGTTGGGGTTAGAGTAACCCAAAATGGTGGATGGACGGTTAGCATTAACTAACATTTCTGAAGGATATTGCAAACGTGATAATGGTTCTCCATGTGAGACACCTAGGTGGTGCACTCTAGTATAGTACAGTCATATATGAATACTATAATGTTTCAAGATAAGCCATAAAGTACGACAGAATGACAAAGTATATAGTCAAGTGAAGGAAAACACAATAGGAGACATGCCCTGAGACTTTAAGAGTATAAGTCGTAAAGTCATATCCTAATTTTGAGAAAAGAGTTGGTGACTCCAACATGATTACCAAAAGGATAACTTAGACCCCCCTTCCCCCCGGGGTAATAGAAATCAGTATGGGCTAGAAAACAAGATAAATCGAACATGAATTAGGGATCGAAGTATTCGGTAATAGCCGACATCGTGAGAATTTTAGAGACCCCATTCTGGCAATAATAGAATGGACAATAGAAGAATAACTTTTAAAGGTCATTCAGGAAGACGGTTCCCGTTAGCAAGCGTTGTGAGCAGAGTTAAGCTTAAGGGACTAAATGTGCTAGTTACACTAGGTATCACCCTCGTTCGTAAGAAATTAAGTTATCCCTGTTACAAAAGTGTTACCCCAAGGCGAGTAAGGGTCATTGAAAATGTGAAAAGACGTCGAATATGAAGAGGTAAAACAACTCCAGGTAAAACTTCAGAGCACTGAATGTTAGTACTCCCCTAAAGGGGGAAGATGGTGTGATGTGGTAATAAGTCGGAGTTAAGTGGTTCTGGTAAATATAGAATGGTAAAGGAAGAATGCAATAAAAAAGGGCGAAAGGAATAAGATTACATTTATTCAGATCTTGGAGATATGTCACGACTCTAGAACGTTATGCAAATACGACGTAGGGAAGAGGCATTAAGGGTTCCGACAATGATATAAATTGATAATAAGTGTGAATGGACACTTTATACATAAGGATCCTGTGCAAGAGGTAGGTTAAGACAAAAGGCATAACCCAAGAGAGGTTATGCAGAATATAGATATGAGAATGGACCAACAAGTAGTTAGTAGTTGATTCAAGAAGAGCCTAGTTATGGCTAGACAAGAGGTCACAAATAAATCAACAGATCATGCAAGATACACGTAGTGAACCCTAACATAGGAAATTCAGTCTTGTTGATACGAGATCATAATTCTTGAGAAATATTTAGATTGAAGTTGGGGTAGTTAAAGGTACCGTATAAGTGTTACGAACATAAAAGAGAGGGTTAGTGGGGAGACAACCAAAATTTGAGTTCAGAAGTAACCCTAAAAGCACAAGGTCGTGGAGATAAGTAACTAAGGATACTTATAGGCAAGTCAGAACATTGAAAATTTTGGTAGGTATACGATGTAATAAGCTCACAGCTTTACAACAGTCAGAAGGTCTTCCCTAAGTACTACAACGAAAGACTAGCTGAGAAAATAAGGAAAACGACTCCGAACTAAGCATAAGAACTTGAATTCAATACTATAGAAGAATGACCTTTTAATAACAGTCTCGTTAGGACATTGTATGCACTCCATAAGAAAGTGGCACCTATCCTGACTAATGAACGAGAAGTGAAAGCCAAAGTAATATTCGAGATCATATGAGTGGCACAAAATTCCAATATCCGTGGGCACTAAGATAAGCCAAGTATTCATGCAAGTGGAAGAACAGTCAGGAAAAGTAATTGCTTACGTTTAAAGACAACTGAGAAGGCACGAAAAGAATTATTCGATCTATGACACGAAGTTAGTTCCATTATGAACACACTTAAGATTTCTAAGTATTATCCATACAACATATCTGTTGACATTCTTACAGCTATATGAGACTTCTGTATGTTGTTAAAAGAAAGAATTGAGTCCACATTACAAATAAAGGCTTGAATTGTTAGAATACTATAACTTGGATGTTCCATAGCATCCTTGAATAGTTAATGTAATAACCAATACCCTGAACCACAGATTGTAAGACAACGTAAGCCTACTTAAAGGCTAAGAGAGAAGAGAAAGCTCGAGAGTTACTTCAGCTATGTAAATTAGGAGTTCAAGTATTAGACACGGATGGTTATGGAAATCATGACTCAGAACATTGCAGAATCATTCTTAATAGCAGAAGTACAAGAGAGATAGTAAAATGGACATACTCTATAATAGCTCTATGATAAAGTCAGTTAGAAGAGTACCAGCCTTAGAGATAACAAAAGATGAAGTGGAGATGACAAGCTAAATATGTCCCCCAATATTGTGAGACTCCGAGACATTACCAGGGCGAAGGAGCATCATGTTTACCATTCGAGTGAAGAAGACATGATCATATGGTATAACATATGGTCGGTACTTCAAAGATGATCGTGGACTATAAAGTATAACATAGATGAATGACTCTCCAGATTGACCATTTAGATCAAAAGTGTCTGCTAGGACAAGTAATTCTAAAAGGTATAAATGTGCTAGCTTTTACATAAGTACCACAATTTAAAAGATCAAGAATGTGAGTGAGCTGAGATGCCAAGTCACATATAAAGTTTTACGAGACCGGGATAAATTAGAAGGATAGAATATGAGGTTGAGAAGTTGAAGCATATCCTAAATAACTCACCCCTCAAGCGGAGCAGAAATATATGCATATCTCTATACCAGGTGCGATAGAAGGGTTGGATAGCAATGTTACAAGTACCAAGCTAATAACTAAGCTTAAGAAAAGTAAAACGAGAACTATGAGAACTGAGGTGAGGATTGTATTTGGTTCTAAAAGCATCAAAATAAACATTATACGCTGGCCAAGGTAGAAGAATAAGAATTCCTAAAATATGAACGTATGGAAAGTCATAGATGACTGGGTATTCTTAAATATGTCGCCTATAAAAGGCGTCATGAGATTCGGTAAGAAGGGAATACTTATTTCGGGATATATGGGTCCTTACAAAGTCATTCGACGGATAGGCAGAGTAGCTTATGAGCTTGAATTGCCTCCAAAGTTAAAGTCAGTCCATTATCCATGCTACAAAAGTGCATTGGAGACCCTTATTGGGTTGTCCCAGTAGATGACATTCAGATTACAGTGTATCTATCCTACAAGGAGATTCTAGTGGCTATCTTAGATCGACAGATCTTTAGGTTGAGGACCAAAAAGTTAACTTCTGTAAAGGTTTTATGGATAATAAGACCGTCGAAGAAATCATGTGGGAGGCTGCAGAGGACATGAAATATGAATACCCCCACCTATTCCAAACTAAAGATATGGCTTGAGATGAGATATTACAGCATAGCCCAGTTCAAACCAGTAGGTCGTGGGGTGAACTCTTATTTGTGACTTGCAGTACTTATGACTGACAACCGTATGAGGCCAAGTGTTGCTATTTATAGACATTGGCCCTGTGTGGCATGAATAGCATATTTTCTAGCTGCGTGCAAGTTGGTTTTAGTCTAGTGTACAGAGGATACTCTGGTGGAATTTCTTCAAGTCTCCAAGAGTTAACATTCGGGGACAAATGTTCTTGAGGAGAGAAGGATGCTACACTCATACTTTAATTGTTGGAATGCATCTTAACTGAATTAATATAAGTCGTAGAGTTTAAGGACCTTTACAAAGATAATGATGAGTTAAAATAGGTGTTAATAAAGTATCATGAGGGTTGGAGACTGATAAGCGCATTAGTCAACATTTGAGGACGAATGATCCAAAGGGGGGGGGGATGATTTTACACCCCATATTTCAGTACGTAAAAGTACGTCGAAAGTCAATTGATGTAAGCTCGTTAATGAGATCATATTTGAAAGTATATAAATTAAGTTAATTATGTTACCTTGGAGGTTACAAATATTTAATATCATGAACAAGTACCAAGAGGGTTGGATGGTTTAGAAGCTAAATGAATCGAAGAAAATAAGCTTCGTGTAAAGTCGGCAAGTTCAAAATATTATAAATAGTACTTTCGGGGTAAAACTAGGAGTTATTAATATGCTAAGGAGGTCATTTTAAGGTACTTGAATCATATAATATTCGTATTTTAAGTTTTGAATTCAAGCAAGTTGTAAAACAAAAGTTGGAAAAAGTTGTCGCAAGTTAAGTTCATAAATTAACTGAAATTTTGGTCTAATGTTACTAAGATGTTATCCCAATATATTTGGAGTTACGAGGTGATCCGCCCGTCAAATTGAAGATCTACGAGCCTAGTTTTCAATGCATAAAATCGTTTGTCAATACGATATTTGATTAGAGAGATGTTTACATTTTCACAAGGTTGTGCAGGTAGCCCTTATGGGACCCACTTGGACGATGGCCGACCTTCACCAATTGTTATCTCATTTTTGGGATGATATTTGCTCAGTTTTCTACCTCCTTCCGTCCTCACACTGTCCTAACCCTCTCAAACAGTTCCCCCAAGGCTCCATACAAATTCCAAAAAAAAAAAACTACAACATAACCCAACATCAAAGTTAGCCAAAGGTGAAAAATACCCCTCTATGGTGTTGTGAAGTGAATAAGGGTGATGGTGAGCTAAAATAAGATTAGGTTTTGAATTGTATCTACTGCTTAAGGTATTTTTAACATCCCGTTGGTTGTGTTTAAGGTTAATTACATGTTGGTTGTGGTGTTGGAGTGAATGATTACAAGATAGCACTTGAAAGGGGAAGAGATGTTGTTATATTTTGTTGGATTGTTCTTAGGATATATATATATATATATATATATATATATATATATTGTTTTTATCCATGTCTATATGTTTATCAAGTGAATTGATTAAAGAAACATATGAAACTTGAGATTGGAAGTGAAGATTAGATTAAGTGAGCATTAGCACTTCTATGATATTGTATTGCCATTGAGGGCTGTTGTAAGATAAATATAGCTTGGATTTAGACATTAATCTACTGTAGGAGGTAATTATATTGTGTTCGTACTTGTGCTCTAGTTTATCTTGATGTTGATTAAGTTGAATGGATAGAATAGACATGAACTAGTGAATAAAGTTGCAAAGTGATTATAGTTGGAGTTGTGAATTATTTTCTTTGTTATAAGTATATGGTATAAGGATGGAATCATAGATGAATGACTTAATTATCATGTTAATGATATTGTTAACTTACATTATTAAGTCTATAAGGGGTGATATGGGGTATACAGATTCCAATCTGAGCTTGCCGCTCATCGTGAAGTAGTTGTGACTTGTTGTTGTTATATGATGTCTTGTTATTGATATTTATATGTTGCTGGATTGCTTTGGTTGTTGTTGTTAGTATATGGTAGTGGAGGAGGCCCTTGTTACAGGGGTGATGCTGTGTAAATTTACGTAAATGAGCTACTAGCTTAAGTTACAGACTTATCCTTTACTTAGCACTGACTATGAATCTCCTTATGCTATTGTAGATTGAGTTGAGTTGTTTGAAGAGTTGCTTGGAAGGTATTAAGGACTCAACGGAGTTAAGGTATGTTAAGGCTAAACCTTTCCTTCATTTTGGCATGATCCCATAACTAAATGCGTTTGATAATGAGATATAAAGAGAAGTTCGTACTCCTGAATTTATGTACATTATCCTAGTCTCATAAGTTAGCGTACTTCAAAATGTCCAACTTTCACATTAGCGTCGAAACTACCTCGGGTAAATCGAGACCCCAACCAAACATGTGTACAAGTCCAAAATCATTATATGAACCTACCAGATTTGTCAAAACACCGATCCAAGGTCGTTTACCAACAATATTGACCGTGGTCAACTCTAGCCATTTTCAAGTTCAAAATCAATTTTCTTAAAAATTCATATCTAAACTTTCCGAAAATCAACACGGACCATGCATGGTCTCAAATGATGAAATGGGGAGCTTGAACTCAAAATGACCTATTGGGTCATTACATTTTTATGACTTTATTTTACCTTATTTAGTATTATTTGGCAAGATTTGAGCCGGTTAGACATGAATTCTAAAGAAAAAAGAGATATTAGATTGTTCAGCTTGTTTTGGAAAGAGGTAAGCATCTTGGTTAACCTTTAATTAAAGTAATTAGGTTGTATATGATCTTTTGTGCTATGTGCTTAGTGTGTTGGAGGCAATATATATGCGCGGTGACTAGCGTATATACGTACGCCATAGTTATAGCATTCTCGGATAGAGTTATCCTTATTTATGCTTTGTTTGTTTCATGTATTATCCGCTTATGCTATAATGGATTGTGATGGGTTGTGAAACTACTCGATTGTTCACATATTAGAGATATGGTTAGGCCTTGTTGTGCGTTATGAGTGGGATTTCCTTGATTTGTTGGTTGCCTATTGCACTTTAGTTATTTTTATCTTTTCTAGGGGAATTATGTTTACCCACCTTTTCGTGTCTATATCTATGCACTTTGCCATGCTTGTTGTTGAGATATATGCATTTGGTATGAAAGGATGGGGTTGCAAGCTGCAACAGTATGTCCATTGGATCGGGTTGCACGCCGCAACAATATTAATATGGGATCGGGTTGCACTCCGCAGCGGTATTATTACTGGATCGCGTTGCTCACTTCAACAAAGATGATTCTTGTGTTTATTTATTATATATTTCTTCTCTCTTGTGGGATTTGGTTCATAATGTTATTCTTATGTTCTTATATCCATGAAACTTGTTTACTGGTTCTCTTTTTTGACCTCTTTCATTATTATTCGCCTTTTATCTTGTTCTATTTTCTATTTATTACTTGTAAATGCTTATAAAGTGAGTGTCTTGTCTTAGACTCATCACCACTTCCTTGAGGTTAGGCTCGATACTTACTGAGTATATTGGGTTGGTTGTAATCATATCTTCTGCACTTCTTGTGCAGATCCAGGTATTGAGAATAGCGATGTCCCGAGATATGCTTAGCTGGTGACCATTTAGGGACTCGAGGTAGTGCTATATACCCATTCGCAAGCCACTAAAGTCACCTTCCTTATCTTTATTACTACTACTTTATTTAGAAAATATTTTATTTGTTTAGACATTTATATTTAGTACTCATTAGAGCTCAGGTACTCAGTGACACCAGTTCTTGGGGTTTTGTGATTGTCTCGCACTTCTACTTTAGTTTCACGTTTACTATCTATGATATATATCTATTTTAGAATATTATAGTAGTTCTTCCTATTATATTTGAATAGTTGGTAGTTGTATGTGTTAGTTCGCCTAGTCGGCGTGTTAGGTGTTATCACGATCTTTCGTAGGATTTTGGGTCGTGACAAGTTGGTATCAGAGCCCTAGGTTTCATAGGTCTCATGAGTTATGGCAAGTACTAGTATGTATGACCAAACACCCCCTAATTATAACAGGTAACAATACAAGAAAGAACAGTCATAAAATTAATGGAAGCCTCAAACAATACTAAAACATCAAGTTAGGAGCAAGAATTGTTTTCAAGTAAATTTCTATTATTTCCGATTGGAAGATCTTAGAACCGATATACCACCGTGATATTAGCACGAAGTCCGATCACGACCCCATCGGCTGGGCCGTCTCACCCAAAGACATCAACCCCAATCACAATCACTATCACGATTTCAATAATTATCTCAATCAAAATTTCAAGCATAATCACCATCATATGTGCGGTATGGCGTCTGATCACGACCCGACAGGCTAGGACATCTCACCTCAATTCCGTGTGGATTGACATCACCCTTTTCTAGCAATCATCGCATCCCAATAAAGGGGAACATTCTCATCACATCAATCACATCCCAAATGAGGGGAATAATCACAATTCACTCCTACATCGGAACGTGTTATAACGTCCGTTTTACCAGGGGCGCTGCATATGTAATGGATGTAGGTGCTTCCACATCAGATGGCGTTGATCAGTGATAGTAGTACACCCTCTTCCAAGCAGATTTGGCGAGCCCCACTTCATTTCGGGGTCTTTCGTTTTTTGTTCCTCGCGTATTGTGTTTGAGGTATAGCCGGGGCCTTGTTGCCGGCACTATCATAGTACTCCTTCGTGAAAGTCAAACTAGTAATGTTGTATTTGTACCATTTGTTTCACTTCAACTATGAAAGTGCATGTATTTTGAGACTTTAAAATGAAGTAACTAAGGATAATGAATTAGTGTCGCTCACATGATCCTCCTCCTTGTCTAATTAACAAAATGGATCTCCTCTTTATTCATGAGTAAGTTTGGGTAGAAAGTATTTACATGCTTTCTCGGCCGAGGTATCTTGATTGAGCGCCGGTCACTCTCCACGAGGTTGGGGTGTGACAAACTTGGTATCAGAGTGTAAAGTTTTAAAGTCTCCTAGGATGTCTTGGAGCCGTGTCTAGTAGAGTCCTTCTTAGTGGTATGTTGTCGACCGCATCTATAATTAGGAGTCTACTTGGGCATTTAGGAATAATACCTTTGTTTGGTGTTGTAGATCGTGCGATAGAGCTGATTGTAAGACTGTTCCTCCTCTAACTCATGCATTGCCCTAATTTGAAGTATATGGCGCCTTGGAAGAAAGCAAGAACTAGCCAAGGAGCCAATGCCACCCCAGGAGTGGCCGTTGATTCTATACCCGACGATGTGAGTGAGTACCCGAGGGGTGATGATATTCCCCCAACTACTACACTGCCTGACTCTAATACTCCTGATCAGAGCACACCAGTTCCTGCACCTACTGAGGGTGCAATGATCCCTCCAACTAATATTCCAGTTCCACCTCCAGCCCCAGCTTCCTATCCCGATATTTCTGAGGGGGATTTTACGGGAGCCATATAGATGTTGGCTCATATTGTGGCTTCTCAAGCCTAGAGATCTAATGTTGCGCCTACGTCTTCCAGTCAGCCAGGTGATTCTGTTAGTTCCAGGGTGAACACGTTCGTTCAGTTAGATTCTCCAGTGTTCACGGATACTAATCCCAAGGAGGACCCCCAAGACTTCATTGATGAGGTGCACAAGACTCTCCGATTTATGCATGCTAGTGAGACGGAAGCAGTGGAGTTGGCTTCCTACCACCTGAAAGAGGTGGCATATTCTTTGTTTGAATTGTGGGAGGAGTCCCGTAAGGAGGGGAGCCCTCCGGCGATGTGGAATGAGTTTGCCGATGCTTTCATTGATCATTTATTTCTTGCATAGACTAAGGCAGCCCGTGCCGCTGAGTTTGAGACCTTAAGGCAAGGTAGCCTGAGTGTGTGGGCGTAACATATGAGATTCGCGCGCCTGTCCAAGTATGTTGTATACATGCTTCCCACTATGGAGGCAGGAGTGCGTCTGTAATGACCCGATCGATCGTTTTGAGCTCTAGCATGTCGTTCGGCAGTTTGAGGCCTTGAGTAGTTTCACTTAAGGTGTTATGACTTGTACGTGTGGTCGGAATTGAATTTCGGGAAATCCAGAGTTGATTTAGAGAGAAAATTCTCATTTCGGAAGCTTTAAGTTGGAAGAATTTACTAAGGTGTGATTTTGAGTAAACGACCTCGGAATCGAGATTTGAAGGTTCCAATAGGTTTGTATGATGATTTTGGACTTGGGGGTATGTCCGGATCGGGTTTTGGATGACCCGAGAGCGTTTCGGCGCCTATTGTGGAAAGTTGGCATTTTGGAAGGATTTCTTAAATTTGGGTTGAAGTACATTTCAATGTTATCGAAGTCCGATTGGGATTCCGAGCTTGGTAATAGCTCCGTATGGTGATTCTGGACTTAGGGGTGCGTTCGTAAGTGGATTTGGAGGTCCGTAGGTCATTCCGGGGCCACTTCGCAAAAAATGGAATTCTGAAGGTTTTTGGAAAGTTTGACCGGGAGTGGAATTTTTGCTAGCGGGTCGGATTCAGATTCTGGAAGTTGAAGTAGGTCTGTAACGTCCATTATGACTTGTGTGCAAAACATTGAGGTCAATCGGACGTGATTTGATATGTTTCAGCATCAAATGTAGAAGTTTGAAGTTCTAATATTCATTAAGCTTGAATTGGAGTGAGATTCATGATTTTGGTGATGTTTGATGTGATTGGAGGCCTCGAGCATGTCCGTGTTATGTTATGGGACTGGTTTGTGTGATTTGACGGGGTACCAGGGACCTCGGGTGTGTTTCGGAGTGGTTTCAGATCAATTTGAGCTGTTTTGGAACTGCTGTTGCTAGTATTCGGTTTCCTTCTTCGCGAACGCGAAGGGAGTCCTGCGTTCGCAAAGAGGAACTTTGAGGCTGCTGGGATTCGGCCTTCGCGAATGTGAGGCAGTGGACGTGAACACGAGGCAGTAGCTGGGCAAGCCTTCGTGAATGCGGCCAAGGCGATGCGAACGCGAAGAAGAAAGGGGGAGATGGGCCTATGGCTATTTGGCCTACGCAAACGTGTAGAAGGGAACGCGAACGCGAGGGGTATGGGCAGCTGGCCTTCGCGAAAGTGATCAGAGTGTCGCAAAAGCGATGAGAGAATTCTGGGCGTGAGGTTGTTGAGCCTCGCGAACACGAGGGATGTGCCGCGTTTGCGAAGAAGGGATTTGGCCTGGGCAGTGAGGTTGTTTTTAAAAGACAAGATTTGGCCATTTTCCTCCATTTCACATTTGGTTGGGCGATTTTTGGAGCTCTTGGAAGGGAGGTTTTCTTTATCTATGTCAAGGTAAGTAATTTCCACCTATTGCAAGTTAAATGCTTGGATTATATAAGGATTTAGACTTGAAGATTTGTGGAAAATTTTGGATTTTGAAGAAAAACCTAGAAATTGGTATTTTTGAATTTTGACCACGAAATTGGACATGGAATTTGGAATAAATTATATATTTGAGTTTGTAGTTTTATGGGTAAAGTTTATCTTAAAAGATTTTCGGAATCCGGGCAAGTGGGCCCGAGGGTGATTTTTATCGACTTTTCGAGCGGAGTTGGAAATTGTCGTAAATTGAATTATTATGAGTATTAGAGTATATATTTATGGATTTGCCCCTTTATTGGCTAGTTTTGGAGCGATAGGCATTGGTTTGAGTTGTTGGAAAGGCTTTTGAGCCGGTTATGGAATTTCGGAGCAAGGTAAGTCTCCTTTTTAACCTTGTAAGAGGGAATTAACCCCATAGGTGAACCAAATCATTATGTGTTTCTATTTGTGGGGGCTACGTACACACGAGGTGATGAGAGTCCGTGCGTAGCTACTATTATGCTTATGTCCGGGTAGTCTAGGACCCATATCATGTTGTACTTATGATATTTGCACCCTACTTATTAATTTAATTGTTTAAAACATTTAGAAACTCGATAAAGGAATTGTAAAAATGTTACACATCATTTACTTGACCATTAAATGAGAATTTGAAATTCTTGGTATATTTGCCCCTTAATAAATCTTGAATTGGTTGTTTAATGTGTTTTCTCTTTTGTGGATCGGCCCGAATGCCTCGGTAGCAGATAAATGCATCTATGGTTCGCGCCATTCGACCCTCGGCAGTACACGGTTTAAATATTTATGTTGGATCGAGTCGTATGACCTCGGCATGATTTGCGCATAATATATCTTTGGAATTGATAATAATTGATATTGCTTTCATTGCCCCGAGATACAAAAATGTTAAATGACGAAAATAAATTTGGAAAGTTCCTATTAACAAAAGAATTGTTTATTTACTTCATGTTATTGAGTTTACAGCCGTTCTATACAATCCACACTTAATTATAATATCGATATTTTATTGTTAGCCCTTAGTAAGTGTCGGAGTCGACCCTCGTCACTACGTCTTCGAGGTTAGGCGGGATACTTACTGGGTACGCATTGATTTACGTACTCATACTACACTTGCTGCACATTTTTGTGCAGGTACATATATATCTAGTGATCTTGTGGGCGCAGAGGCGCGGTTATGGCGGGGACTTAGGTGAGCTGCATTCTATACTACGATCCGCATCCAGCAGAGTCTCCTTCAGAGTATTTATATTTCTCCTCTCCAAATTTATGTTCCGGACAAATGTTGTATTTTGTTTTACATTCCTAGTTGAGGCTCATGCACTTGTGACACCGGGTTTTTGGGTGATTATTGGTTGTCCTGTATTGAAATTGTTAAAAATATTATTTACTCTGTAAATTCCACATTTTACTATTTAATTGAAGGTAATATGATTTTAAAAATATTAAAATTAGAACCAAATTAATATTTATTTTTGGCTTGCCTAATAGCGGGGTCCGGCGCCATCATGACCTTTAATGGATTTTTGGTCGTGACAACCTCTGTTTGTGCAGGGTCGTAATCCCTTAGTTATTAATGAGGCCGCTACAACTGCCTTGAATTTTGATATGAACTATGGGAAGATGGTGGCATTTGCTCAAGCTACAGAGAACCGTAAATTGAACAATAGAATAGAGCGAGAGAGTAGTAGCAAGGCCAGGTCTGCGGGAAACTTTGGAGGTTCTTTTGGTAGTGGTGTTGGTAGTTCAGCATTTAGGGGAGGGTCATCAGGTCCATCCCAGTCTTTTGCTCGGTCTTCAGTCAGTGCACCACCGTTAGGGCCTAGTCAGTAGCAGTGGAGTTATTTTAGGCCAGGTCAGGGCAAAAGGGGATCCTATCAGCAGGGTCGGCCTGGTGGGAAATTCTAGCAACAGAGGTAGCCCCCATGCCCAAGGTGCAAGAAGATGCACTTAAGAGTCTGCTACATGGACCTACCTATATGCTACGGGTGCGGATTGAGGGGTCACATCCAGATAGATTGTCGTTTGTCCCGCCAGAGTATGGGCAGGGGTACGACACAACCTGTCAGTTCTACAACTACTACATCCACATCACCTCCTCTAGTTCGAGGCACTCCATCACTCGCAGGGCGTGGTGCAGCTAAGGGTGGTGCATTGAGTTCGGGAGGATCCAGCTATTTCTATGCTATGAGTGGTCGCCAGAGTGCAGAGGCTTCTCCTGACATTGTCACATGTATACTGACTGTCCAATCTCATGATGTATTTGCTCTTATTGATTCCGGTTCAACTTTGTCCTATGTCACTCCTTATGTTGATACATAATTTAGGATAGAACCGGAACAACTTCATGAGTCATTCTCTGTATCTACTCCGGTTGGTGAGTCTATTGTGGCCGCGCGTGTTTATAGGGATTGTGTTGTTATAGTGCGTGGTCGGGACACCATGGTCGATCTTATTGAATTGGGGATGGTTGACTTTGATGTAATCATGGGGATGGACTGGCTTAATTCATGTTTTGCTAAGCTTGATTGTCGATCCAGATCTGTTAGGTTTGAATTTCCAAATGAGCCAGTTATTGAATGGAAGGGAGATGATGTGGTGCCTAAGGGTAGGATTATTTCTTACCTTAAGGCCATGAAGACGATCAACAAGGGGTGTATTTACCATTTGGTACGGGTTACGGACACCGACGCTGGGGCACCAACACTTGAGTCTATACCAGTTATGAATGAATTTCTGGAGGTCTTTCCGGATGAGCTCCTTGGGATCCCACCAGACATGGAGATTATTTTGGGATTGATGTGGCGCCAGGCACGCAGCATATATCCATTCCACCCTACAGAATGGCACCAGCATAATTGAAGGAGCTAAAGTAACAATTGAAGGATTTGTTAGAGAAATGTTTCATCCGGCCAAGTGTGTCGCCTTGGGGCGCACCGGTCCTCTTTATAAGGAATAACGATGGGTCACTAAGAATGTGTATCGACTATCGGCAGCTCAACTAGGTCACGATCAAGAATAACTACCCACTGCCATGGATAGATGACTTGTTTGACCAATTGGAGGGTGCTAAGTACTTCTCCAAAATTGATTTAAGATCCGGGTATCAGCAACTGAAGATCAGGGAGCAGGATATTCCGAAAATAGCTTTCAGGACCTAGTATGGGAACTTTGAATTCCTGGTAATGTCGTTTGGACTAACAAATACCCTTCCAGCTTTCATGGATCTTATGAATAGAGTATTCAAGCCTTTTCTTGACTCCTTTGTGATAGTGTTCATTGACGCTATTCTGGTATACTCACGAAGTCGAGAGGACCAAGTCGATCATCTCAAGGCGGTTCTGCAGACTCTGTATTAGCACCAATTGTATGCAAAGTTTTAGAAATGTGAATTTTTTCTTGAACCTGTCACATTATGTGGTCATGTTGTCTCTAGAGTAAGAATTAAGGTTGACCCTCCAAAGATTGCAGCTGTGAAGAATTGGCCTAGACCAACAACCCAATAGAGATTCGCAGTTTCTTGGGCTTAGCTAGATATTACAGGAAATTTGTGGAGGGGTTCTCTACTCTTGCCTCTCCGTTGAATAAATTGATACAGAAGGCGGTTAAGTTCCAATGGTCAGATGCTTGTGAAAGGAGCTTCCAAGAGTTGACATCAAGATTGACTATGACACAGTGTTGACTCTACCAGAGGGTACATATGGGTTTGTGGTATATTGTGATACTTCAAGAATCGGACTTGGGTGTGTATTAACGCAACATGGAAACTTCTAGGCAACTCAAGAATCATAAAATGAATTATCTAACACATGACTTATAGCTTGAAGCGGCGGTATTTGCATTAAAAATTTGGAGTCATTATTTGTATGGGGTCCATGTGGATATATTCACGGACCATAAGAGCCTTCAATATATTTTTAAATAGAAGCAATTCAATCTGAGGTAGAGAAGATGGCTTGAGTTTCTCAAGGATTATGACATCGATATCCTATATCATCCGGGGAAGGCTAATGTTGTGGCAGATTCTCTTTGCCGAGAATCTATGGGTAGTTTGGCTCATTTGGAGGCATATTAAAGGCCGTTGGCCAAGGAGGTTCATCGGTTGGCTAGTTTGAGAGTTCATCTTGTGGACTCTAGTGAAGGAGCAGTGTTTGTGCAAAATAGGGTTGAATTGTCTCTTGTGGTGGAAGTCAAGGAGAAGCAATACAACGATCCATTGTTTGTACAATTTAAGGAGGGGATTCATAAACATAAGACCATAACTTTTTCACTTGGCATGGATGATGGTACACTAAGATACCAAGGGCGATTATGTGTTCCTAATGTAGATGGTCTCCGGGAAAGAATCATGGCTGAGGCTCACACTTCTAGGTATTCCGTGCACTGAGGCTCTACAAAGATGTACCATGATCTTAAGGAAGTCTACTGGTGGAGTGATATGAAGAGATATGTAGCGAACTCTGTGGCAAGATGTCCAAATTGTCAGCAAGTAAAGGCCGAGCATCAAAGACCCGGTGGGTTGGCACAAAACAAAGAAATTCCGATGTGGAAGTGGGAGATGATCAATATGGACTTTGTGTTGGGACTACCTCTCACACCTCGCATGTTCGATTCGATTTGGGTGATTGTGGACCGACTCACGAAATCAGCTCACTTCTTACCTGTTAAGGCCGCCGACACGACAGAACGGTATGCTCAGTTGTATATCAAGGAAATAGTCAGGTTGCATGGCACTCCAGTTTCTATTATCTCAGATCGAGGGGCACAGTTCACGGCTAAGTTTTGGAAGATATTTCAGCAAGGTTTGGGTACTCAGGTAAATCTTAGTACAACCTTCCATCCACAGAATGATGGGCGAGCAGAGCGGACAATTCAGATTCTTGAATCTTGTGTTCTCGACTTTAAGGGTAGCTGGGACGATCATTTTCCACTCATAGAATTTGCCTACAACAACAATTACCATGCTAGCATTCAGATGGCGCTGTTCGAGGCTCTTAACGGCACGAGATGTAGATCCCCCATTGGGTGGTTCGAGATTGGGGAAGCGGAGTTGATAGGGCCAGACCTTATGCATCAGGCTATAGAGAAGGTTAAGATCATTCAGGAGCGGTTGAAAACTGCTCAGAGTCATCAGAAGTCCTATTCAGATGTTCGTCGTAGGGATTTGGAGTTCAAAGAAAATGATTGGATATTTTTGAAGGTTTCCCCTATGAAGGGTATAATGCGGTTTAGTAAGAAAAGAAAACTGAGTCCGAGGTATGTCAGACCGTACATAATCATTCAGAGGATTGGTCAGGTGGCTTACGGAATAGCACTACCACCAGAGATGTCTTTAATGCACCCGGTGTTTCATGCATCCATGTTGAAGAAGGTGGTTAGAGATCCGTCGCCTATTCTTCCGGTTGAGACTATTGAGGTTAATGAAGAATTGACTTCTGAAGAAATTCTAGTTGCCATTCTTGATAGGCAAGTTCGAAAGTTGAGCAACAAAGAGATTGCCTTTATGAAATTGTTATGGCGAAGCCAACAAGTTGAAGAGGCCACGTGAAAAGACGAGAAATAGATAAAGAAGAAGTACCCTAATTTATTTGAATAGCTACGCAATTGTGTCCATAATATTAAAAGCTAACTTTCTACAAATTATGTTTCCCTTGTACAACTTATGTTGAGGTTACTCGTTCTTGGTAATGTAATGTTTATGGCATAGGCCGGTGTTGTTTCCATGTTGTTTTACATCGTTGTGTTGTGGTTACGTTGTTAGGACTGATTTTGGGATCCTCTGGCAGCTGGATAGGCCCAATTACAGGGGAGACTCTGGCAAAATATTTTGAAATTTAGGGAGTTAGTCAAAAATCTTGAACTGCTGGTGTATGAAATAGCAGCTGAGTCACATTGGTTTCTATAGGCAGATTTTGACCCTCATTCGAGGACGAATGATCTTAAACGGGGGAGGATGTTAGGCCCCGTAAAAGTTCACCCAGAACCTGGGGTTTTGTGATACCAAGATACACTTATGTGTTGATGATTGTAAAGATTCTTCCAGCCAGAACCTAGGGTATGGGCTTTTTGGGTTGAAAAATGTGTTGGGGAGTTCAAGAAAATATTTGGCGGAGCAGGGCATTTCTGTGGTCCACTCTACGACCGCAGAATCACTCTGCGGGCCGCAGATCCGCCGCAGAGTGAAGAAGATACATGGCCCATTGTTGGAGGTTGTTTTGCGGTCCATTATGAGGCCGCATGATCCATTGTAGACCCAGCATAAATATTTTCAGAGGGGAGTTCTGCGGACCACAGAACTGGTCAGCGGACCGCAGACCTAACCTGAACAACCCAGTTCTTAACATCACTTATGCGTACTGCATATCCATTCTACGGTCCACACTGCGACCACAAGGATATGTTCGGACGGTCTATTTTTTGGTTTTGATAACCCGACCCTATTTCGATATACAGATGTAAAGGGCCATTTTTGAAGCAAAAATCTAACAATGAGAGTGAGGAACTGCCATAGAGTGAGAGGGAAAGTTCCTAAACTAATTGTTCAGCAATTCTTGCTCAAATGTTGGAAGATTTTCAAGGACAACCTCAGAAGTTCTTCATCCAAGAGGTAAGGTTCCACATTCTAGTCTCAATTTCATATTTGGGGAAGAAGATGGTTAGTGGGGACTGTGATTCTTGGGTGTGAAAGTGTATCTATGAATCCATGTACAATCATGCGTTGTGGGAAGGTAGTTGATCTCAAATGGGTAGACCTTGGGTTGTAGGGTGCAGGACATCCACCATAGGAGAAGCTAGAAATCATAATGCCCACCTAGTGTTTGATAAAATGCTCAAATGAGTGGGAATCACGAACTCCTTCCTAATTTGTGTTCACTTTTGTTATATTTCTAAAGAAATTGGAGTGGCTAAGATTTCCGAACATTGTAGTAATTTAAGGAAGCTCAAAGCGAGGTATGTTGGCTAAACTTCTCTCTTAGAATTGAATCCCACAATGTCCTTGTAAGTCCAGAGTTGTTCATTATAAATTGACTATTCCGAGTAATCTTTGCGTCTAAAGATATATGTTCATTATGTATTCCAAATTATCTTGTCATGTTATGTTGCTATTTGAGAACGTGTTCAAAGTATGGGTTATGTATCTAACGGTTATGACTTCAAGTCATGTTTCAAATGAAAGCTAATATGCCAAATTGTGTAGAAATGTCAATGTGCTTAAGACTCTTATTTGCTCACATGTGTACTCAAAGTATTGAATAGAAATGCCTTGTTGTTGATGATCCGTGATGATGTTTGAAAGTAAAAGTGTTGAGGATGAAACATAAAATATGGCCAACGTGCCAAGAATGGTATTACATATGGGCCACTAGTGATAATGAAACTGAGGAACGTGCATAAGATGTTGAAATGCGTTGTAAATTATTTAAATAATAAACATTTTGGGAGTATCGCTAGTCACAGAGGAAGGGTAGCTTGAAATAGCCTAACCCTGAATCTACACGTGTAGGTGTAGGAGTGAATTATGATTATTCCCCTCATTTAGGATATGATTGATGTGATGAGAATATTCCACTTTATCGGGGTGAGATGATTGCTAGAAAAGGGTGATGCCGATCCACACGGCATTGTGGTGAGATGGCCTAGACGGTCGGGTCGTGATCGGACGCCATGCCGCACACATGGTGATGATTGTGTTTGAAATTGTGATTGAGATAATGATTGAAATTGTGTTACTGATTGTGATTGTGGTTGATGTCTTTGGGTGAGACGGCCTAGCCAATATTACGGTGGTATATCGGTGCTAAGATCTCCCAACCAAAAATAATGGAAATTTACTTGAAAATAATTCTTGCTCCTAACTTGATGTTTTAGTATTGTTTGAGGCTTCCATTAATTTTATTACTGTTGTTTCTTGTATTGTTACCTGTTCTAATGAAGGGGTGTTCTGTCATACATACTAGTACTATTCCATATGTACTGACGTCCCTTTTGCCGGGGGCGCTGCATATTTAATGGATGCAGATGGTTCCACAGCAAGCGGCGTTGATCAGTTATAGCAGTATACCCTCTTCCCAGCAGATTTGGTGAGCCCCACCTCATTTTGGTGTCATCTGTCTTTTGTTCCTCGTGTATTGTGTTTGAGGTATAGCCGGGGCCTTGTTGCGAGCATTATCGTAGTACTCCTTCATATCTATTAGAGGGTCCATATACACAACGTGGGTTGTAGATTGATGTTGGGAAAGTCAAACTAATAATGTTGTATTTGTAACACTTGTTTCAGTTCAACTATGAAATTGCATGTATTTTGAGACTTTAAAATGAAGTAACCAATGATAATGAATTGGTGTTATTCACATGATCCTCCTCGCTGTCTAATTAATTAAATTGATCTCCTCTTTATTCTTGAGTAAGTTTGGGTAGAAGGTATTGTACAGGCTTTCTCGGCCGGAGTATCTTGGTTGAGCGACGGTCGCGCTCCCCTAGGTCGGGGCATGATACATAAGTTCAAGGATAAGACTATTTTTGAGGTTATAGGTATTATGCTATTTCAAACAAGTGATAAATAAGTGTCATGAAGGTTAGAGGGTAAACGAATCAAAGAAAATGAGTTTCGTCGAAGTTTGATATTTTGGGATAAAATACGATCCAAGATATACTAACTTGTATATATGGACTAATGCTATACCACATGACCATGATAGTAAGGTATATGAAGTATATTAGTATTTAAGTGAAATGGGATCTTGAAATTAATTATGTGTATAATTGGCTAAATGGAAAATTATAGTGGAAGACAAATTAAATTGAATTATTAAATAAATAGTGTAGTGGATAACATTCCACATGTCACATAGTGGCAGAACCATTAGTGACTAATCTACACCCATAAGTGGCGGTTGCATTATTAAACTCAATGTCTCAAGAGAGAACCTCAGGAGGACATGTGTAAATGGAACAAGGTTACAATTATGTCTCTTGTTTCACTTGATTTGAGAATGAAATTGAAGAATAGATAGGTTCAACATAGTGTAGCAGCAAGGAACGTTAATTTGACTTGATTTTCAGTAACATGAGCTGAAAATTTCATGAAAGCAAAGTATAATCTTTTTCAAAGACAATATAAGGGTTTTGCGCACCACCTCGATCTCGTTGTTCCGTTTTGGCGCGTTGCTTAATCCGGGCTTTCTTTGATGTGAAGTAAGGTGGAATAAGAGTATTTCTTGGAAAATAAGGTAATAATTTTCCTCTCCTTGGTATATTTAAATTTGTCTAGGTCATGTCTAAATCGTGGGATGAGAATCATGGAATTAATAGTGCAAAATCGCATTTTGATGTTGTTGTTGTTGTATCGGCTATTCGGTAATTTGCTAAGTATTGTTGTGGCTGGAAATTGTTGGAGTAACTTGAGTATACAGTTAGTTTAGTCATTGATATGTGTTTTGAGGGAAAGAAAAGATTGGAGAAGTATAGTTAATAATCATAGCCGAGCTTTCTGCTCGTTGTATCATTATTTGGGTTGTAAAACTTGTTATAGGAATTGCTAGTTGTGCTGTTATATCACCTTGCCAATGGTAGGCTCGAGGGAATGTTAAGAATAGGGGAAATATTGTCCATTTCATTATATGATAGGTTATCTTCCGTTATGCGATTAAGAGAATTGTTCATATGGTTGACAATAATATTATTCTTGTTATCGTATAGATCGTAAAGCGGATACGAGTTGAGATCTTGAGCAAGTTGGTTAAGACTAAGTATGTTAAGGCTAACGCTTCCTTCTTTTGGCATGATCCAAGTAACAAAAAGTAAACGTAATGTTATTCCATAAGTGCTTCTACTCTTAGTAGTTAAGGATGTCTAAGCTATTCATTCTTGTAAAATGATATACAAGCATGTCTAAGTATGTTCCTAAGTCCCTATTGAGGCATACGATAAAGATTAATGTTCATAATGTAGTGTTATATGCATCTTTATTTACCACCGAGTTACGGCCGGTTGGTCAGTCATGCATCTTCATTTACCATCCATGCTACGACCGGTTAGGAAGTCATGCATTTACTGCCGTGCTACGGCCGGTTGGGCAGTTATGAATTTTCAGTTACCACCATGCTACGGTCGATTGGGCAGTCATGCATCTTTATTTTCAAATGTGCTACAGCCGGTCGAGCAGTCATGCATTTACCACCATGCTACGGCCGGTTGGGCAGTCATGCATCTTTAATTACCATCGTGCTACGGCCGGTCAGGCAGTCATGCATTTACCATTGTGCTACGGCCGGTCAGGCATTCATGCGTTTAACACCGTGCTATGGCTGGTCGGGCAGTCATGCATTTACCACCGTGCTACGGCCGGTCAGGCAGTCATGCCTTTACCATCGTGCGACGGCCGGTCGGGTAGTTACCACTGATTAGCTGGGCAGTTAGAGGTCCATGTTGATTCTTATATCTCTCTCATTAATATTGACTTATTATTATGTTTCAGCTTTGCCTTACATACTCGGTACATTATTCTTACTGATGTCCTTTTTATTGTGGATGCTGCATTCATGCCTGCAGGTGTAGGCAATCAGTTTGACAAGCCCTCATAGTAGATGAGGTTAGCATTCAGCGAAGGATCCGTAAGATTCAACTTCATTAGGAGTGCAGCCGAGTCTATAAGTCATCGTGTCAGAGTTTTGCTAAACACTTATGGGTAGGCCGGGGCCCTATCCCGTTGGATGTCGAATACTTTTAGAGGCTTTGTATACATGGGTACATTAAGTACAGTATGTCAGAGGCCTTGATGGCTCGTGTATATTCATATTTTAAGTACGATGGATCACTAACACAGTGTTTGCTCACTTATAATTATACATTATGAGTTGTGGCCATGTTGGCCCATGATAGTTACAAACAGGAATAAGTTTATCCAACTCGACCTACGTATGTTCTACTTTTGGTCGAATGATCATAGGTTACAGAGTGGTTCGCTCAGGCCAGTACGGCCCGGGTGCCAGCTATGCCTCCCCCGGTTTGGGACGTGACAACTTCATATGGTTATCTTTATTATTAGACCTTCTGATACTTTACTGTGATTCTCATGTGTGCCGTATTAGTTTGACTTAGTGTTATTTGTGTGATTCACTTAATAACTAGCCTAAGTGGATATGGACACCTAAGGTTAAATATAGTGATGTCACTTTATTTCAAGTATAGCAATTTATAATTCTTGAGTTGTATTCTTCCCTAATATTTCTTCTGTGATTCTGTAACTCTAGAGAGATCAGTTCAAAAGTCTTTTGTCTGCTCCCATAATTGTTTGATCACATCTGTAAGTCTCATTGCATGAGATAATGCCTTAAATTAACTAGATTAAGTTCTAATGAATCTCTGCATTCATGTTTTTGTCTACTTCTATCTACTTAGCTTAAGCCATGCCTAGAAACCTGATTGAAGTTGCACCTGCTATGGTTGAGTACCATCTGTCGAATTAGGTATTGCTAAACTTCAACATGATAGAATAATCTACTTAACTTATAACTGAACCATGCTTATTTAGTATAAAATTTCATTATTCTGGATCACCATAATGACAATGTTAGTTTAATCCCATGTTGTTTGGTACTCAGTCATGTTGTAAGGTTGTAGTCTGGTTAGAATGTAACATGTACAAATTTGAATGCCATCTATTGGAAGTTCTGTATTCATCCATGTCTCAGAAGGGGACTGCTTCTTGTACATCATGTTTGTCATTGTACTTCCATATCATTGAAACCTACTAAGTTTAATGTAGTTTACCGATGGACTTACGAGAGGCCCTTTGATGTTTATCTGCCCTGTTTAAGTGTAGAACTGTATATTTAACTTCTACCTTGATGGAATAAAAGATTTCATTACAGGTCATGTCACTTGTGAAGTAAATATATTTTCCTATCCTTGTCTTTTAAGAACCCTGAATTGGACTAGTAAGAAGCGGAGTGCTAGTCTGTGTGTATATTTCCATTAAGTGTATACGTGATTAAGTACATGATTAAAACTAATAATTCTCATAAGTATGAATTCGCTAGTACGATTAGTAAGGTTAATACACATGATATCTCCTATGCTCCTTTGAACTACCTGACTTACTTGTTCTGCGTTCTTGTATTAGCATGTTGGTGTTCTTATTTCTTACCAGCACCTGTAATTGATTCTGTTGAATACTCTCATGCCATGATAAAGTACATGACAGTATGTTACAAGCTCATATGTGAACTATGATCTCTTATGGTATTATCTGCAGTATTCTAAACAGTTATTTACAAGAAGTATACATCTCCTTGTGTGTTGTCATTACTGTCAAATTGGAATTTACATTAAGTACCTCAAGGACCGCGTAGTGACCGCAAAGATAGGTAGATTTTTGGTCGTTTTGGTCAGCAATTATGCGACAGATATGCAGTCCGCATATTGATTATGCGATTGCATTTGCGATCGCAGAACCTGTTCCGGAGCTTCATTTTTGGGTTTCTAAAACCTGACCCTATTTCGTTAAATACACTTTTTGGGCCATTTTTGAGTTATAATCTGACATTTTAGAGTGAGATAGAGTGACCTAGAGTGAGAAGGTGTTCTTCAATAATTGTTCTTTAATTCTTGATCAAGTTTTGGAAGATTAAGAAGGGAAATTCACTAGGTCTTCATCCTAGAGGTAAGATTCTACAGCCTAACCCCTAATTTCGAAATTTTCTGAAAATGGGTAATTAGCAAGATAAATTTTGGGCATGAGAGTTGTTTACTTTACATGCATGTGATATCAAGGGGTGTAGGAAGATTGTTGAACTAGGCATGGTAGCGATTGGGTTGTGAGATGATGGAATTATCCATAAAAGGACTTTGAAACCTTATGCACACCTAGTGTTTGATAAAATGCTCAAATGAGCTAGAACCATGATCATCTTCCTAATTTTGGTTCAATTTGTTATATTTCTAAAATAGATTGAAGTTGCTAAGAATTGTGAAACATTTTAGAGTGTAAGGAAGCTCAAGTGCGGTATGTGGCTAAACCCTTCTTTAAGAATTGGAATTCCCATTTTCCTTGTATGTTTCGAGATGTTGATTACAAATCGAGTATTCCGATAAGTTTTGTGATAAAGATATATGTTCAATTTGTGTTTCAAATGCTCTTATCATATTGCATTATAAGTTGAGGATGTGACCCAAACTATGGATTGTGTATCCACATGTTATAATTTCAGTCGTGATTTATGTGAAAGTTATTATGCCAAGTTGTGTAGAGATTATGATTGTGATACACTTCCACCCGCATATATTGGGGTGAGGCGATATGATCACTTTGTTGGGGATTATGGTATTGTGGGACTGCACCTCCACCCGCATATATTGGGGTGAGGCGGTACGACCGCTTTGTGTATAGTTTTGATATTGTTGTGGCACCAACACCCACATAAATATATTGGGGTGAGGCGGCATAGCCACTTTGTGTTGTTATTGGTATCGTTGATGCATTTTCACCTGCATACATTAGGGTGAGGCAGAATAGCCGCTTGGTGTTGGTATTGGTATCGTTGATGCATTTCCACCCGCATACATTGGGGTGAGGTGGCAAAGCAGCTTTGTGTTGGTATTGGTATCGTTGATGCATTTCCACCCGCATACATTGGGGTGAGGCGGCATAGCCTCTTTGTGTAAGTTCTTGGTACTGTGGTTATACATCCATCCGCATACATTGGGGTGAGGCGGCAGGGCCGCTTTGTGTGTGAAGATGAACTTTTTAAGACATTGCATAAGGTAAGCCACACATTTAAGCACGGGCTAAATCATACATAGACATCTAAATTCCCGAACCTAGTCTAAATTCTATGGATCTACCTTAGGAAGATTATAGGGGGTGCCTAACACCTTCCCCTTAGAAGAACAAGAACCCTTACCCGGAGTCTCACAGATTAGAAGACTAATAAGATAATGAACTTAAAAACTAAATAGGTACCCTAGTATACGTTATTTTGCAAAAACTAGGCCAGGTCAAGACACCTACTAGGACAAGATGAACGAAACAAAATCTAATAACGGGAAGTAATGAAAAGCGGAGAAATGAATGATAACAAAGCAGTTTAGTAAAGTAACTAATGACCGAATTTTAAGAAAAAAGGCAATAAGAAGGAAACACATAATGAGAACCACAAATAATCAAATACGTACAAAACTGGTAAGACAAGGAAGAGTAAAAGCAATAAGAACTATTCAACCAATAAATATTTTCAATATGAAATGCACAACAAGAATCACAACCAAGGTACCGCCTCGTATTCACATTTCACAATTTCAATGACAATCTTTCCTTATATCACCGCGTGAGCCTTACATTTAGTTTTAAAAATCATTTTTTCCGAAATAGCTACACGCGTTTTAGCCCACCTTATCTAACCGTGTGGCTCAAGTAGTTCCTCTACTAGCAACATGCGTATGAAGCCCACCTTATCTCATCACATGCGTATCAACCCCTAGCCCTATACTACCGCATGTGTATCAATATCACTACATAATCACTACTTGCATCACAAGTGCCCATATACCACAACTACCAAAAGAATCAAACATATCGATGTTTCCACAACAATTAGCCCATTTCTCAACCACAATGTGTACAAGAATCTCAATAATATCAAAATGAACGTGAGTTGATCAACAAGAAAGATATCTCAACAATTAACAACTTCACCACCAATAACTCAACAAGAAGATATTCCACGAAATAACAACTTCAAGTAAAATTAATTCAATAATTAAAGAGGTAATAAGACAATAAGAAAGGCAAGAACCTCAACCAAAGCATTTAAGAGAAAAATAACAAGTAAGAGGCATAACAAGTGTTAACAATGTCAAATAAAGCATGTAAGGGTAGATTAACACATGTAAGAGTAGAGTTACAATGAGAGATATAGCATGTTATAGCAATTTAATTAAAGGCATGGAAAGAGTGTAAATAACCTAAATTAACACTGTGTACCCACTGGTTACCTTGCGTACACGGCTTTCTCATAACACAAATAGCACAATCAATCCAAATCTTAAGGGGTTGTTTCCTCAACACAAAGTTAGAAAAGATACTTACCTTAACTAGGCCAACTCAATCCTCGAAAATAGCTTTTCCCCTAAAATTTGCCTCCACACGGCCCAAATCTAACCAAAAGTGACTTAATATCATCAAACAATGCAAGGAAAAATAATTACAATAGATAAATCTTGATCTTTAAAAAATTCCCAAAAAGTTAGCAAACGTCAACCCCAAGTCCGTCCGGTCAAAACCCAGGTCCAAGGGTAGATTCAGACTACCCATAACCCCATGAGTCCATATTTGTGTTTTGTTTTAAAATCTGAGTCTAAATCTACTCTCAAAACTCAATTCTTTATTTTTCAAAAACTTGACAAAATTTCCCAATTTTCATCTTTGAATCTCATAAATTTGATGTTAAACCTAAGATATAAACATGAGATATTGTTGGAAATTGATTAGAATCACTTACCCAATGTTTGTAGATGAAAATCCCCTCTCCAAATCGCCTCCTATCGAGTCTAAGATTCTAAGATGTGAGAAACTAAGGTAAAATCCCGACTTCTAGCCCTTTTGCTCAGCTGCAGGTGTCGTATTTGCGACATTGGTTTAGCAATTTTGAGGAAAGGCTCGCAATTACGGCCACTGTTACACTGAGGAAATGTCGCAATTGCGACTCAGACTTCGCAAACGCGAAGTCTGTCCTCCTCGCAAATGCGAGAAAAACTTCGCAAATACAGACTGTCCTACCCAAGCCCATACTTCGCAATTGTGATACTTGACCCTCCCCTGCCAAGTTCGCAATTGCGTGGCTGGTGCTCACAATTTGCGATATCAGAGCACCAGCACACCAGCAAGTTCAGTTTCAGTCCAAAACATTCTCAATCACGTCTAAAATTCATCCGAGCCCTTGGGGCTCCAAACCAAACATCCACACAAGTCTAAAAATATCATACAAACTCGCTCGCATGATCAAAACACAAAAATAATATATAGAACTACAAATCGGACACCAAAATGCATGAATTTCAAAGTAAAGTTCAAGAACCTCTAGAATGGCAACCAAGCGTCCGACTCATATCAAATCAACTACAAATGATACCAAATTTTGTAGACAATTTCTAAATAGAATAATAGACCTATTCCAAGTCTCAAAATAAAATTCCGCACCTAATAGCTAATAGTCAACTGATGGTCAAACTTCTAAACCTCAAATTATCAATTTACAGCAAAACAACTCAAATCAATCTACAGGCCTTCAAATTCCATTCTAGGTATATGCCTAGGTCAAATATCATGATGCAAACCTATCAGAGCCATCAAAACTCCGTTTCGGGATCGTTTTCACAAAACTCAATGTTTGTTCAACATTTTTAACTTAGGCTTCTATGCCAAGAACAAAGGGTCCAAATCCACCCAAAACCTTCCCAAAACGAAATCAATCAACCCTGTAATTCATAAAACCAAATATGTACATGTGTGGAGCATCAAAAGGGGAAACGAGGTGCAAATACACAAAACGATCGGTCGGGTCGTTACATCTTGGATCCTCATTATTATGTGCAATTTCTTTTATTTCTTCCCAAGGTCATTAGGATCCTTTGTCAAGTGACATACATTTCTTTTTATACGGATAGATATTTTTCTAAGAATTCAACATTATCTAATTCTATCACCGTATTAATATGAATATCGAGATTTTCTAATCTATGAACCAGAAATCAATATGCTTTACTATTAGTTGCATGTCTTGTGAAAATACAATCAACTATTCTCGGTCCTATATTCACCCTTTTGGATTTAGGAACTTGCAATTTTTCCAAACAAGCCCACACTTTGAAATAATTCAAGTTGGGCTTCCTTCAATTCAATGCTTCATATGAAATAGAGTGTGTTTTGATATGGGGCATTCGATTGAGTATTCAGTTAGCCGTAAGAATAGCTTTCCCCCACAAGTTCTGTGGTTAATCAGAACTCATCAACAAGGAATTCATCATCGCATTTGACATTCTATTCTTTCTTTCTACAATTCCATTTGATTGCAATAAACACCGCAACTTAAATTGCTTCATTAATGATCATACCTTCAATAATAAATTTATTATTAGTAACATAATCAGTGTCTTTAATAAAAATATTGATTGGGTTCATACCTTCAACAAGTAATTCATGAAGATGACTTATAGTTCTTTGACTTGAGTTATGGCATACTTGTTGTCAACCACTTTAAAGTCCAGAAGTTTTGCGGCCACAAACATCTTAAGTCCAGCGTCGTCAGTCTTTCACTTCTTTTTAAGATCAATCCATAACTTTTTAGAAGTTTCCATAATACTATCATGACCTAAAAACCCCAGTCGTCGTGATGGCGCCTAACTCTCTTGTTAGGTAAGACAATCATATAAATATGGTAGAGAATAATAACAATACATAAATAAATGAGTCTAAATTCAGATAAGCATAGATAAATAACAAACCAATACAACCAATCCCTAGAAATTGGTAACACTCAGTCATAAGCTCTAATGCATGAATACAATTCTACTAATACAATATACTGTCTGAAGCAATAACAGTAACAAAAGATAGAAAGCGATGCTAGGGACTGCGATCAGGATGCAGCTCTACCTCATGTCTTAACAACAACAACAATCGTGCTCAACACTCAGCTAGGTCCCACACCTGGATCTGTACAATTAAGTGCAGAGTGTAGTATGAGTATAACCGACCCCATGTACTCAATAAGTATCATGACTAATCTCGGTGAGGTAGTGGCGAGAGTGATCAATGATACTCACCAATCAAACATGTATAGTTCATGAATATATATGTACAAAGCAACTGTACCAAAATCTAAGGATCAAAATCAAGCTAACAATTCAGGATATAGAGAATATATGCAAGAATAGAAAATTAAGTTACATAGAGTTGACATATATAGAAGATATGTAACGAGAATGATTTGATAAGCTAAATCTGCATATAGAGAAAATATGCATAGAATGAATGTATACATTCCGAGGCTAGCATATAAAGAAGATACACAGTAAAAGGATGTATATATCCAAGGAGCTTATATATAGAGAAGATACACAAAGTCCAAACATTGATAAGTTTTCATAATCCGTCTGTACATCATCAAGGAGAAACATGAGACGGACGACCCTAGGCGGGTATATCCTTATCCACATGGTGCACAGAAAACTCGTGTATAATAATATCATCCGCACAGACAACTCACATGCACCTAGACTAGTGCATATCACAATAAACACATATAAGAATATATATATATATATATATATATATATAT
>AWOL01S0135179.1:5619-16031 GCA_000715115.1 Nicotiana otophora
CAGTATGCCTACTGTGAAGGAAGACTGCTGCTGCCCGAATTTGAACATCATCGCTCCCGACCTATTGGAGCGAGTGACCCTTCCCAAAGAGGTTTTCACATGCTTTTACACATACCCTTTTACCTTGCGTACGTTCTCTTTTAGTGGGGAGCTCGATTCCATGATAGCGAATTCTGCCTTCGCTACCAGGTATGTTTGGCACAGGTAAGCCCCTCCATGTGGAGGACGGTTGCCTGCCTTCGACACCTGTGCTTTGAAACTAGAGAGGAGCTGACACTGGCTCATATGATGAATCTGTACTCCCCCAAGATCTTCCGCGGGGGGATGATAAATCTTTACAAGCGTGGTCACCATGCTTTGATTTCTAGCATGGATGATGACAATAACCGAGGGTGGATGGAACGGTTTGTTGCAGTTGCCTTCGATGATATTATTCTAACGACGGCCACATCCTTTCCGGTTGCTTGGAACCGTTCCCGTGAGTCTCTTTCAATACGTTCTCCCCTCCTAAATGTTGTTTTTATGTCTGTATTGATCTTTCAACTTCTGTATGTTATAGCGATCCGATAGGCTCCACCAGTGGTAAGAGGCTTGGACCGGTGTGTTCAAAAGATTTTGGACATCACTACGCCCGAAATCCGCTTGTGGAAAGAACTGTCCATAAAATACGGGTGGAAGGCTAAGAATCATGGTAACTATGATTTGATTTCCTTTAGTTTTTGCATATGTGGATTTTGGATGAATCTCTTGACTTGTTTGTCAAATTAGGTCTACCTCCGGGCTTAGTCGAGATCCCCGAAGAGGATGTTTTGGCCGACCCTACTGATGCAGTGAGGCTGCTCCAGGAGGCGCTTGCTCGAACGGGTGCCTCCGGGCATAAATATTTCTTCACGGGGTCCCGACCAGAGAACAAGCAAAGGTTGATGTCACCGAATCAACCAAGGTAGCGACGTTGGCTGGTCCTCCCTCCGGGCTGGTCATAAATACCGTAGTGATTGATGATGAAGAAGCTAGTGATGAGGGAGCTTCTCTTGATTGAAGGCAACGATCCTTATCTTCTCAATAGCGCTCAATCTGTTGATGCAGTCACACCCGCCGAGGATGATGTCTCGGCACTTTGGGGAGAGTTTGAATTGGTGGAAAATGCCAATTCCCGTTCTCGTGCTCCAATCATCGTGCCCGGTACTGCGAGGCAGAGTACCAAGTCCTTGCCGTCCTCGGCTGGTGAGCACCCAACAATCAGTACTGCCTTTGGTGCAACTACTTCTCGTTCTTCTCTTTCACCAATTTTATTACCACCTTCTTCGCCACCAATGACTGCTACCTCTTTTCCATCTTCATCCTCGCTTCTCCCAACAATATCATCTCCAACGGCTTCACCTGACCGTGCTGAAAGCGTTCCTCTTCCCCAATCTCCCGTTCATGGGAATTTGAGGCAAAATTATGCTGCCCCTTCTAATGATCCTTAGAGGAGGAGGAATGTTACCCTCTCGGTCTCTACTGGATGCAACCTTCTTTCCCAACCGGTGGAGCTTGCAAATTATCTAAAGCCCTTGGCTTCAGAGAAGGATTGAGAAAAGATTCTGACACTTTTGGGAGAGTGTTTGTTGAACAATGCCATGCATAGCGCTGCAACGGTATGCTTCTCTCTTTCTCTGCTATTTTGTTCAGCTTCTGAATGAGTGTATTTTAAGTTTTATCTCTTTTTAACTTGCAGGCCAATTTTCTTGCTTCCGATGGCCTTCAAAGGTTAATCCGCGAGAAGGAGGAACTTTCTTCTGAACGGGATCAACTTCTGGCGGAACGGGACAAAACTGTTATTCGCCTCTCGGAACTGAAAACCGGGGCAACTGAGGCCGATCTTTTGGAAACCCGTTTGCAGCAAAGTGAGAAAGAAGTGGTAAACCTTAGCCAGGAAGTTGGGCCGCTGAGTGCCGGCTTTGATGAAGTCAAGGCTAAATGGGTTGAAGTCCAAAATGCCATTCTTGCTGCCAATGATCGTGAGGCTGCTGGTGCTGAAAGGATAACTAATTCAGAAGCAGCCTTGAATTCTAAGGCCGAAGAACGTGCTATCGCGGGGCGAGACACGCCTTGTCCTTGATCTCGATGTCAGTCTTCGGTCCGCTAGGTCCGCCCGGGACGATCTTTCTCCCGAGGTCACTCAGATCAAAGAAGAACTCATGCGCCGAGAGACTTCCTTCGTTGTTGAAAAAACTTACGCCATGTACAGCATACGGAGAAAAACCTTAGAAGCAGCCAAAGCTGGCATTATTGATGTTGATGCCTAAATTTCTAAGGCACGCGAGCTTGAGTTGGATGCAAAGAATGGTTTCCCAGTGCGGTCCAACGCTCCCGGTTCCTCTGACTCTGGTTCCGATATTTCTGATACTGAAGAGGAATCAGAAGGCGATGATGCTGAAGACCAAGGTGGGGAAGATGTTGAGCCATCGGTTGAACTGGCTATTGCTCCTGGGGATATGGATACTTCTATTCCTCCCGATTCCAGTGATGCTGCAGCTTAACTTTTTCTTTCCCTGTTTTATATTTCTTTTGGCCCATTCTTATGAATGAATACATATTTTTACTCAAATGTTTGATTGAGTTATTCTTTTGCTTGAATGTATGCATATTTTCATGTTTTTCTATATATGGTCTCGAGCGTATTTTCTTTGATGCATTTCTGTTGTAGAGAATTATCCCTTCTACATTAGGGTTTCTATAAGTATTTGCCCAAGTTTGGTTCCTGCGTCTTTTTCATATGTGGCTTCGAGTGTATTTTTCCTGATAGCATTTTCGGTTCCGGGCATATATTCTTCTGGAACAAACCCTTTAACAGGAGGGTTTCAACAAGAGAGGGCCCTCTTATGTTTACGTTGCTCTTGAAGAGGACATCTCTTGTTCATTACGTCACTAACATTTGAAGTACTTGTCTAACTTTCAAATGACAAAATTAGCTCATCGTGTTGACAAGAAACAAGACAAAAGGAAAAATGATTTCATTTCATTCCTATAGTTTACATATGCATTTTGCTACGTAGGAAAAAAACTGCCATGACTTATGGTATCTTGTTTCTTCGGGGTTGGCTGTGCAGTCCCCAGTCCCGATGATGCGTGGCATTCAATGTTGCCTTACCGAATTTTCATTTCCAGTTGACGTGGCATTCAGAGTTGCCTTGCTGGATTTTTGTTCCCTGTTGACGTGGCATTCAAACTTGCCTTACCGGATTTTTGTTCCCGGTTGACGTGGCCTTTAGAGTTGCCTTGCCGGATTTTCATTTTCGGTTGACGTGGCATTCAATGTTGCCTTACCGGATTTTCATTCCTAGTTGACGTGGCATTCAATGTTGGCTTATAATCATATCATTATCCCTCCTAGGTGTTCTAATACATAGAATGCGAGTTAGAACACTGGAAGTCCTGTATCTTCGAAGGTTCCACAGATGAATTGCTGCGTAACCCTTAGCTCAGTAACATATTTTTCTTTCCCTTTAGGAATTCGTGCTGTCGAGCGAAAGAATACCTGACAATCCCTAGTGGTTTGTGCTCGTGAACGACTGTGTAACCCTTGTTCGGTAGCAAACTTAACTTCCTAGTGGGAATTTGCTACCGAATCAAAGATTACCTTATCGTCCTCGAGTGGAGACTTGCTTGTTTTGCCTTGTCATAAAAGGTCTTATTACTGTTGTTGTTGTAGTATGCTTGTGGTCGCTGCCTCGTTAAAAAACCTTGCTTTCTGTCTGACTGTTGTTTGTCAGCAGTAATATTTTTTGAGATGAGCCACGTTCTAGTTGCTGGGCAACTTGTCTCCGTTGTGGTTTTCTAACTCGTATGACCCTTTACCGCTGAAACTCGGTAAGGGCCTTCCCATGTAGAGGCTAACTTACCGGCGTTGAGTTCTCGGGTGTTTTGCGTCACTTCCTCAAGACCAAGTCCCCTAATTTGAAGTAACGAAGATTAGTTCTTTGGTTGTAATACCGCTTCACCCTATGCTTTTGAGCTTCCATTCTTACATGTGCCAGGTCCCTGTGTCCCTCGAGCAGTTCTAAGTTGATTAGCATTGCCTCGTTGTTTGATAATACATTTGCCTGGGAAAATCTTAAAGTGGGCTCCCCCACTTCCACCGGTATCAAAGCTTCTGCGCCATACACGAGGGAAGACGGAGTTTCTCCTGTGCTTGATTTGACAGTTGTTCGGCAGGCCCAGAGTACCCCCGGTAATTCCTCGGGTCAGCAGCCTTTTGCTTCTTCTAGCCTTTTCTTCAGATTTTGCACAATTATTTTGTTTGTTGACTCTGCTTATCCGTTCGCGCTCGGATGGTACGGTGATGAGGTAATCCTTTTTACCTTTAAATCTTCAAGGAATTTTGTGACTTTTGTGCCGATAAACTGTGGCTCGTTGTCACATACAATTTTCTTCGGTATTCTGAACCTGCAAATTATGTTTTTCCGCAGGAAATTGATCACTTCGCGCTCTCCGATCTTTTGATAAGGACCTGCTTCCACCCATTTTGAAATATAGTCAGTCAAAATCAAAAGAAACCTTACCTTTCTAGGAGCCGGTGGTAACAGTCCGACGATGTCCATTCCCCATTTCATGAACGGCCACGGGGACAAAACTGAATGTAGGGGTTCTGCTGGTTGATGTACTAGTGGTGTGTGGCATTGGCACTTATCACATTTTCGTATAAAGTTTTTGGCATCTTGTTTCATATGGAGCCAGTAATATCCTGCTCGTACTAACTTCAACATTAGAGAATCTGTGCCTGAGTGGTTGCCGCATAACCCTTCATGGATTTCTCTCATGACATTATTGGCTTCTGATGCACCTAAGCATCGGGCTAACGGGCCTTGAAAGGATTTTCTGTACTATTGGCCTTTCTTGAAGCTATAGCGTGTGGCTTTGGCGCACAATGCTCTCGATGTTTTGGGGTCTTCGGGCAACTTTCCATGCTCGAGGTAATTAATTATCTCGTTTCTCCAGTCCCAGACCAGACTAGTTGAATTTACCTCGTAATAAACATCTATGTCTAAGGCTGAGTTCATTAGTTGTACAATCATACCTGATTCCGGTCTTTGGATTTCTATTGATGAGCCCAGATTTGCTAATGCATCCGCCTCCGCGTTTTCTTCCCTCTAGATATGGGTTATTATCCACTCCCGAAATCTTGTCAGTAAAGCCTAAACACTTACTACGTATAATTGCATACGCTCTTCTTTGGTGTCAAAAATTTCGTAGACCTGATTTACCACCAACTGTGAATCACATTTCACTTTGATGGCTTCGTAGTCAAGTCCCCGGGCTAATTCCAGCCCTAAAATCAAAGCTCCATACTCTGCCTCATTGTTAGTTAGATGGATCATTCTGATGGTTTGCCTTAAGGTTTCCCTCGAAGGCGTCATCAAGACTATTCCGAGTAGGGGTACTTATCGGGCGGATTGGACAGATAATTACGCTTAACGTTTCGGCTTATCAGTTATCGAATTATAAATATTGTAATCCGCTAGCCATCCAATCAGATAACGAGCGAATTGGTATCGGTTTAACGATTATCAGGCGGTTTATCGGCTAAACCAAATAGAAATTTTTTGAACAATCCTAGTCATCCAAAGGAGTTGTTCATAATGTTATTTTCAACTTCCAGTAATAGTGGATCACTTTGTAATTGTAGGTGGGGATACCAAAGGTCCTTGGCTCTTGCGTGATATCTTGGTCAATGTATGTAACTCTAATGATGATACTGTCATTGGAGTTGTACGTGAGGTGCTAGCGGTATGTTTATTCTGCACTGATTTGCCTTTCCTTTAGATGGCCTTTTCTTTGCATACACTAACCTGGGGATGTGTATGTGATTTATAATATTAACATGCAGAAGGGTGGTCTTTCTTTGGAAAAGGTTGATGATACTCTTGATCTGAAAATATTACACATGGTAATTTTGGCTAAGGTAGCGAATGCATATTGACGATCAATTCTAGTTAGTTTGTATGTTGTGGTCGATAGCAATAGTTTGCATTTGAAGTATATTTCTTGTTATGTTAATCATGAATCTGAGGCTAATCTTTATGTGTAATCTTTCCGCCAGATTTACTGTCCTTTTTTACTTTGCTTTGTCATGTAATAAAAAAGACAATATTAACGCAGCTCACATTTCCCTTGATAGATAAAAAGAACATAATCAATTAAAATTCATAGAGGTCATGACTTTCTCTAAAAGAAATCAACTACTTAACAAAGATACACATATTGTCATTAATAAGGAGGTAAAAGTGTAATTCTTAACGGGCTAACGGTTTATCCGATTAGAAAATTGAGTAATCCGCCCCTAAACCGTTAAGCCGTTAATTATAAAATCTCAATCCGTTCACCATCCATTACTCCGATAATCCGATACCAATAAGCCAATAAGCCATCGGTTCGGTTCGGTTAACGGCTACAGTTCGGTTTTAAACAGCCCTAATTCCGAGTCCGGACCCTTTCACGTTTGATGCTTCGTCCGTGAATAAGGTCCAGACTCCCGGTGCCGGTTCTGACACCATTGTTGCCTCTTTGGCAGCCAAAGGCATTAGTCCATGGCTGAAATCAGCCACGAAGTCAGCCAGGACTTGTGATTTATTCGCTGTCCTCGGTTTATACTCTATGTCGAACTCGCTCATTTGAACGACCTATTTGGCCAATCTGCCCGAGCGTTCGGGTTTATGGACTATATTCGCCAAAGAAAAAACAGTCACCACAGTTATCGGGTGGCATTGGAAGTAGGGCCGTAGCTTTCGGGTGGCTACCACGAGAGCTAAGGCCAGCTTTTCCAGATATAGGTAGCGTGTTTCTGCTCCCGTTAAAATTTTGCTAACCTAATATGTGGGGAATTGTGTACTTTTTCCTCCCGAAATAAAACTGTGCTTACCGCAACATCTGAGACCGCTTGGTAGACTAGTAATGATTCTCCTTCTTTAGGTTTCGAGAGCAACGGAGGGTTTGACAAGTATTTCTTCAATTCCTTCAAGGCTTGCCGACACTCTGGCGTCCACTCGAAGTTATATTTCGTTTTGAGCATCGCGAAGAAGCGATGACACTTCCCCGATGATCGGAAAATGAACCTGCTCAAACCCGTTAATCTGCCTGTGAGTCTTTGTACTTCCATTACATTGAATAGTTGATCCGGGATGTCCTCTATGGCCTTGATTTTGTCGGGATTCATCTCAATTCCTCTTTGTGAGACCAGGAATCCTAATAATTTACCTGATCCGACCTTGAACGCACACTTCTCGGGGTTAAGCTTCATATTGTACTCTCTTAGTATGTCAAACGTTTCTTGCAGATATCTTAGGTGATTACCTGCATGTAGAGACTTAACGAAAATATCGTCTATATATACTTCCATAGTTCTTCCTATTTGTTTTTTGAACATCTTATTTACGAGCCAGTGGTAAGTGGCTCCGGCATTCTTTTTAGTCCGAATGGTATTACGATGTAACAATATGTACCAAAATTTGTTATAAATGAAGTCTTTTCTCGGTCTTCCAGGTTCATCTTGATCTGATTCTACCCGCAATAGGCATCGAGGAAACTCATTAACTCGTGCCCGGCCGTGGCGTCGATCATTTGATCGATATTTGGCAATGGGAACGAGTCCTTCGGGCATGCCTTANAGGGCATGCCTTATTAAGATCTTTATAATCTACACACATGCGAAATTTATTGTTTTTCTTAGGAACTACTACCACATTAGCTAGCCAGTCCGGATATCTTACCTCTCGTATTGAACCAATCTTAAGTAGACGGGTTACCTCTTCTTTGACGAATTTATTCCTTGCTTCTGCAATAGGGCATTTGTTTTGCCTTACCGGAGGTATGCTCGAGTACAAGCTTAGCTTATGTACATTGATCTCTGTCGGGATTCCTGTCATATCCCCGTGCAACCATGCGAAACAATCGACGTTAATTTTAAGGATTTCAATAAAACCTGACCTGAGGTCCGGGTGTAGTCCTGTTCCCAAATGGAATTTCCTTTCTGGGAATTTTTTGTACAATGCAACCTGCTCGAGCTCCTCTATCGTGGATTTTGTTGTGTCAGTTTCCTCCGATACCTGAAAATACCTTGGTACATGATATTGCTCCGACTCTCCTGCCCTCGGGGGAACATCTTCAGGCTCGGGGTCGAAAGTCGGTTCCGGTAACTGCTATTCCGCATGTTCCTTCCCCTTGCTATGGGACACCGAGATCGCATTCATCTCTCTTGCTGCCGATTGATCTCCCCTTATCTGCTTGATCCCTACGTGTGTTGGAAATTTCAACAATTGGTGGTACGTCGAAGGCACAACTTTTATTTCGTACAGCCATGGCCTCCCCAGGATGATATTATAGCCCATGTCCCGTCTACTACTTCGAAGAGAGCCGTCTTCGTTACGCCCTTGACATCCGTAAGAAGTAAAGTTTCCCCTCGAGTCGTCACGCTTGCGAGGTTGAATCTAGCAAGGAACTTTGTTGTCGAGACGATTATCCCGGTGACTTTAGCTTGATCTAGAACTCTCCATTATATCATATTGGCTGAACTTCCTGGATCCACTAAAACATGTTTAATTTGAAAATTTAACACATTTAAAGAAATTACCAGTGCGTCATTATGCGGTAGTAGTAATCTGTCCGCGTCTTTATCCGTGAACGTGATATCATCTTCCCGGAATCTCTTACTATAGGTTGTTGATACCTTTGTTTTCTTCGCGGTCGAGAATATGATCCCATTAATCTCGTTCCCTCCGAAGATCATCTTGATTGTTTGGCGTAGTGGTTCCTCTCCTGCTTTCGAGGTTTGCATGTCGCTCCTGTTCCAGCCATAATTGTTTTCGGCTTGGTCACTCAAGAATTCCCTAAGGTGACCATTTTTTAATAGCGTTGCCACTTCTTCATGGAGGTGCCGACAGTCCCCAGTCCAGTGACCATTAGTGTCGTGGTATTCACATCATAAATTTGGATCCCTCGGGCTGGGATCAGACCTCATCGTTCTCAAAAATCTCACCTCTTTGATATCTCTCATGGCCGACACTAACTCCACCATACTGATGTTAAATTTATATTCTTATAATTTTGGATGGGAAGGACCTCGTGGCCCCGAGGTTTCTCTATCATGCAACGATATGTTATTCTGGCCGCGATCGGTCCTTTTGTCAACGGTGAACTTGTTCGATGTACGAAAGCTCCTGTAACGATCCTCCATCCGCTCGTAGGGCAGAAACCGACCCCTTAAAACTTGTCTATGTGAGTCGATATCGTCCTTTATTTTTTCTTTGTCCTTCTCCCGTCCATTTGCTGATGACAGGAAGTCAACCTGATCGTCTTCGATCCTTATATTTGACTCATACGAGTTGTGGACATCCGCCCAAGTTGTTGCTTGAAACCCGAGTAGACTTTCCTTCAATTTCTGGGAAGCATCTGAACTCCTCGGGTTCAAACCCTTAGTGAACGCTTCAGCTGCCCATTCGTCCGGGACGACCAGTAATCTAATGATCCAAAATATCATCTTTAAATTTAATAAGTAATTATGTGTTCTAAAACCTTGAAAAGCACCATTTATCATTCCTCGACTTGCATGCGCAGTACGTATAATTTTCCGGAAAGTTTTCATGTAAAAATGGATTAAAATGTGAAATAGAGCTTTAAAACTCAACCGAGTTGACTTTGGTCAATATTTTCAGCAAACGGATCCGGATCAGTATTTTGACAATTCTGGTAGCTCCATATCGTGATTTAGGACATGGGCATATGCCCAAAATTTAATTTGGAGGTCCCTAGCTCAAGTTATGACCATTTAACGGAACTAGCAATTTAAAGGCTAAAGACTTCCAAGTTTGACCACGGGGTTGACTTTTTGATATCGGAGCCGGAATCCGATTTTGGAAATTTGAATAGCTCTATTATGTCATTTATGACTTGTGTGCCAAATTTGAAGTCATTCCGGATTCATTTAATATGTTTTGGCATAAGATTTGCAAATTGAAAAGTTTAAAACTTAAAAGTTTGAATCGAGGTGTGAATTGAAATTTGATATTGTTTGGCATGAATTGAAACCCTGAGTAAGTCCGTATTATGTTTCTGGACTTGTACGGAGTCCCGAGTACCCCGAGTGTGATTCGAATCGAAATCGGAACAAGAATTGGTGGTGATGTGTTCTTGTGGATCTGAGGTCCCATCGTATTTTGCCACTTCAGGTATTCTGAATCGCTTTGGGATTAATTCCGGGGCCGCACTCGGTTTGTACGGTAATTGGATGTATTTCTTCGAGCTCGAGCCTTTCAATACCGGGGGTGCTCCCGGGATTTGATCCATGCGGGCGTTTACCTCCTTCATGAACAACAAGAGTTCCTCCTTGAACGGATCGTTATCGCCGTTGAGGCCAGATCTACTCCTCTCCCCCTCCC
>AWOL01S0135190.1:0-15294 GCA_000715115.1 Nicotiana otophora
ATAGCGTTTGAAATAGATTGTAATGCTAATTCAGGAATTTCTCTTTTTCTTGTTATTTTTTTTTACATTAGGTGTTCTTTGACTCTGTGCAGGTTACAAGTTAGATTGGTGCATGACTCGAGCTTCTGCTAAAGAATTGCTACCATACGAACCAGAGATAGAAAAACAACTGCGGCAGATGAGGAAGGAAACAAATCTCACTGAGATGTTAGAAAAGGTTGGGCAATCCTCAACCAAAGAACTTATGGGTGGAATAGGTGATGATAATGTAGATTTGGCTACAAGAGAGGCAGCCCAGTGAAGAGAACAAGCCGCAAGGGATGTTGAGGAAGCAGCTATTAGAGATGCACAACTTATCTATGAAAAAGAGGAGGGTCGTAGAATTTCTCAAAATCAACCTTTGGGTGCAGACCAGTTCGGAAATATAGTTCCCATGCCTGGGAGACCACATTGGAGATTATAATAGACCGGTCTACAATCAAGGATTATCCAATGTTCGACCACCTCCAATTGCAGCAAACAATTTTGAGTTAAAGTAAAGGTTGCTTCAAATACTTCAGAATTGTTGTATTTTCTGAGGGAAGCCAAACGAAGATCCAAACACACATCTAATGGACTTCGAGAAAATTATGTACACCTTTCAATACAATGGTGTGTCACAAGATGCAGTTTATTTTAGGACATTTCCCTTCACACTTAAAGGTGGTGCAAAGCAGTGTGTTCGAAGCTTACCTAATTCATCAATTAGAACATGGGATGAGATGACCAGAAAATTTCTTGATAAATACTTCTCATCAGCTAAGACGGGCAAGTTTAGAAGAGAAATCCATAACTTCTTCCAGAAAGATACTGAGACTGTGTTTGAAGCTTGGGAGAGGTTTAAGGAAATTATTAGAAAGTGTCAACATAGTGGAATTGAACTCTGGATGCAACTCCAGGACTTTTGGGATGGATTGACACCGGCCTCACGTAGAGTATTGAGCAATGCTGCTGGAGGTCTGTTGATGAAGAAGACTCTAGAGGAGTTAGTCACAATTCTTGACGAGTTATCTCAAGATGCAAATCAGTGGCCCTCTGAGAGCACTGAAATAAGAAGACCAACTAGTGATCACCATGTTGATGCTACGCCATATATGCAGGTATAGCTTGATGCTATGGCAAAAGAGATAAGGAAGCTAACCTTAACGTCGTTACAGAGTGAGCCTCATGCAGCTTGTGATATATGTGGAAGAGGACACCCTACTCATGAGTGTCAAGCCTCAAGTGAGGAAGTGAATGCTGTGAGAAATTATAATGCAATGGGTCAGAGGCACCCTGGTTTTTCATGGAGTTCATCTGGAGGTACTCCAAATGCTTGGCCACAAAACAACTCTAGACCGTAGGGACAAGGAGCTCCAGCATACCAAAATCAGCAGAGGCAACAATTTTAGCCTCAACAACCCATTCATCCCGTTTTAGTGTATCTAATGAAGGCTTTCATTATCAAGACTGATGAGAGGCTTGAAACTCATAGCGCAGCTATACGGGAACATGGAGCGGCTATCAAAGAAATAGGTATTAGTTTTTGAAACATGGAAAGACTGGTTGGGCAGCTAGCTACTTTATTGTTGGAGAGGACACCAGGAACACTCCCCACTGATACTGAGAGAAATCCCAAAGAAACAGTGAATGGAGTGACCTTGCGAAGCGGGCAAGTATTGAACGATACCACCCCGATCCAATAAGATGTGATACTTAAAAAGGAAAATGGGGAGTAGGGGAAGAATGATATTGATAAGAAGAAACAAGGCAAGAAGGGAGCTAACAAAAAGAAGAAGCAAGAAAAATCAAGAAGGGATGAATCTAATGAGAGAGATCATATGCTTGTTCTACCTTTTCCTCAAAAGCGATATAGAGAAAAGATGGACAAGAAATTTTAGAGATTTTTGGATATGCTGAAACAAGTTAATGTAAATTTTCCATTCATAAAAGTGATCTTTCGAATGCCAGCTTATGCCAAATTCTTGAAGGAGATCCTGATAAAGAAGAGAAATATAGAAGAAACCTCACTGGTCAAGCTCACAGAGCATTGCAGTGCAATATTGAAAAACAAACTCCCACAAAAGTGTGGAGATCCATGGAGTTTTACTATACCTTGCTCTTTATGCTCTATTAATGCCCCAATCGATTTATAGGAAACTGGAGAAGGAGATTGTAGAGATAAGGTCAGTACCAATATCTCTGCAGCTGGCAGACCAAACGACTCTAATATCCGAGGGGATAGTGGAAGATGTCTTAGTTCGCGTAGATGAGTTCGTATTTCCTGTAGATTTTATAGTGGTGAATATGGAGGAGACCATAGAGCCCCCCCCCCCATCTTAGGAAGATAATTCTTAGCAATGGGTAGAGAAATATTAGATATATACGAGAGAAAGCTCATGCTTAGAATGGGTGGGGAGACTGCAACATTCGAGATGAATATAGAAACAGGGGTGAAAAGGAAAAAGCCAGCTGTAAGTGTTGAGTGGAAAGTGAAGGGCTCAAAAGAGAAGGATGCGACGAGTGAGAGATAATTTTGGTGTGCACCCGAAGAAGGCTGAGAAAACGCTGTCGGCATGGATGTGCACACTAGTTCGAAGGCGAGGAATGGATCCCGACTTCGACTCAGACCCTGACTTGATATTTATGGGGACATGCCATAACATAAACTGTGGGATAGGGAATAATTGTATGTTGTATGTATATGTGTTAGTTTAGTTTTTAGTTTAGTAGTTAGAGATAAAAATTTGAAAAAACAAAAAATTGAAATATTTTTGATTTTTCCCGACGATGGATATCATTCAATGGTTTTCTTGAGGGATTAAAGTCGAAAGAAAAAGACAAAAATATTTTCTTTTGTTAGGTAGTATATTAATTCCCCCTTGGTTTTTCTTTGTGGCGTGGTTCTTTTTCAAGGGTTTTGTTTGAACCGGGTGTAGTTAGTTTTTATTTTTGTTAGTAGTAGGAAACCTTGTGCTATGAATTGAGTTGAAAGCAATATCTCTTAACTTTATTATGCCTTGAGAATAGTGAGTACTTTAGTTGTGACGCTTAGGCTTAGCTTTTGACTCTTGTATAAGTACCTTAAATTATATGATCATAACTTTGCTTAATTTCTTTAACTAGAGTGTCTTGATTATTCCGATCATGCGTGAGTTATGTGCCATGTGTGTGTGAGGTTTTGTGTATTCTATGCATTGCATTTGATGTCTAGAACTTGCCCCGTGTGTTTCCAAAGAGAAATAATAGTTTTATTCAGTCTTGGAAGTGATTTAGGCATTTCTTTGTTGAGCGAGTTATATGCTTTTACCCACCTAATTGTTATGTATCGTAGTTAACCCTTTTGAGCCTGTAATCCTATTCCTTTAGCAACCACATTACAAGCCTTACCCATTATTTCCAATTGACCATCTATTTGAACCTTGTACCTCTCGTGAGCACATGAATTTGTTATGAACTTTGTAAAAGTTGAAGTGTGGGGTGGTTGGTTTGGATTTTTAGTGGAACTAATGAAATAAGGAGAAAGGTGCATTGTTTTGAAAAAGTAAGAGCCACTTGAATTGAAAAAGAAAGAAAAACATAAGTGTATTGTTGTGCAAAACATTATTTAATAGTGGTAACTCTTGATGTATTTGTGCTTAATGAAGTAGGGAGTTAATGTATGTTGATGTGAAGGTGGAGTTTTGGTTTGACATAAGTGTGGGGTTTTGAACAATGAAATGTATGTATTAAAGTACTTAGGGAGATGAAGTCACTCTTATATCTAAATGTATCCTACCCATCCCATAGCCTACATTATGACCAATGAAAGTCCTACTTGATCCTTGACTGAATGAGCTCAATTAGTAGAGTAGTACACTACGGGAAAGATTATGGTACATCTTTTGTGGCATATGAATGTGTTTTCTGAGAGTGAGCGAATTATTTCTATCTTAAGTTCCTAATTGTTCTTAAATTTTATTGTGTTGGAACTACACTGTATTGTTGTATGGGGGAGTTTGATTCATGAAGGAAAGGTAATGTCGTTTAACTCTATGTTAGAGTAAGTGAGCGGGTTATAAATAATGCATGATGCTTTTAAGTCAAATCTTGAGGCTAAGATGTTACGGTATTGTACTTAATCTATTTTAAATCTTCTTGGTATGATGAGTTACGAGAGTTGTTTACAAAAGGTCGTGTCTATGTGAAGTGTAGTTTGATTGTTAGAGGACGAGCAATGGTTTAAGTGTGGGTGTTGATGGTAGACTATAATCTCATGTTTTAGTCGCTTATTGCACTCTAATGTACTGCACTTCTATTGTATTTGAGCTTTAATCGCTAGTGTTTTGTACATATTGTGTGTTTATGCATTGTAGGAATGATTCCAATCTATGAAGATGTTATGGAATGAATTCGAGTAATTTGGAACTTTGAAGTCTGAGTAAAAGACCAAGGTATCAAGCCAGGATTGTGTTCGGGGGTTGAGGACCAAGTTTGGATATCAAAACACAAGCAAAATCCGCACCATGAGGCGCGCCTGTGCAAATTTTACATAGTAATTGTCCTATTTTGCGTAGGAAAAGGTGAATTCATTTGGGCCCGACCCTACTTGGTATAAATACATGGAAAAGCATTATCTTTTGGACTTTTGATACATAGTAGACCTAAGGAGGCTAAGGAGGAGTTGGAGAAGCAAAAGCACAAGGAATTCATCATTCAATTCTCACTCAAGACACGAGTTTGAATCATTTTATGTTTGCCTTTACTTTAAACATATTTGTGATAAATTTCTCCATATCTATGGAGTAGTTCTCTTTAGGGTTTGATGGATTTGGTGTTTTGATATTTATTTTTGGATTATAACTCTAGTTTTATGTATTGGAGTATTTTGGATGATTTAATTGCTGCATATACATTTACTTGTTCATGTAATCGAGAGAGGTATAACTTGTGATATATCTGCATTATATTATTAGTTGAGTTCATTGATTCTTCTTAATAATCAAAAGAGGCTAGTTGAATTGTTGATTAAACCTTGTTAGGAGGATAATCGAGAGAGGTTCTCCTAAAGACCAATCCACTACGCCTTCTTGCATATCTTCACGTGCTTAAATTGGTTCATCTTGTGAGGTTGAGACTTAATCTAGAGAGGAGTTTCTACTAAACGTTTGAACTAATAATTGAGTAAATTCGAAAGACTCACTTAATATTAGAAGTGAATTGCCTATAGTTAGATTCCAAACAATTATCTTGCACCTATCCAATCAACCCCTATTTTCTCCCACTGATAACTTCCTTGCTTACCTTTGCTTCGGTTGTCATTAGTTAATTAGCTTTAGATTCTTAGTTAATTTTAGTTATTAATCACATAAATATAAATTGCTGATCATCTTGGATAGCAATCTAGCTACAAACTATGACTGTTTAACTCCAATCCCTATGGATACGATATTATATTATACTATATTCGACTAGCGAGCATATTTAAGTGTATGTTTCAAGCTCGTCAAATTCTTCTAGGAACCTCCGAAAATAAATCCGAACATAGTACAAGTCCAAAATCATCATATGAACCTATCGAAACAATCAAAACCCGATTCTGAGTCCGTTTATCTCGATTCCGAGTCCGTTTATCCGAAAGCCAAACCTTGGTCATCTCTTCCAATTTAAAACTTCTAAAAGGAGAATCATTCTTCCAAATCAATCCTGAACTGCTCAAAAACCGAAACCAACCATACACGCAAGTCATAATATATAATATGAAGCTATTCAATGTCTCAAACCACTGAATATAATGCTAAAGCTCAAAACGACCGATCGAGTCGTTACAAAGTCTAAGACTACTATTGAATAGCAAAACATTATCCCCTTCATGACACTCCTTTGGCATAATCATATGATCATACCACCATTCCGTCTTATGCTAAACAATTTACGCATTCTCATACACGCCCAATCGAATTTTGTCCAACTCGTTCATCTGTAACCATCTATTCTCACATGCAAGACTAAAATTAAAATTAAGCAACTTAATTTCCCAATATGCTTTACGTTCTGTCTATATAGATAAAAGACATGATATCCCCAAAAAATTAGCTTATAAGATAAAGTCCGTGTGATTGTTTTGACAGCTATTCTATACGCTTATAGAGCTTCATCTAGCTTCACAGACCAATCCTTAGGAGAAGCACTATCGTTTTCTCAAGAATTTATTTAAGCTCGTGGTTAGCCACTTTAACTTGACCACTAATTTGTGCATGATACGAGGTTATCATTTTATGTGTTATCTCATATTTAGACAGAAGTATAGAAACTACTTATTCACAAAATTAGACTCATTTTGACTAATGATGTCTCGAGGTGTGCCAAATGAGTGAAGATATTCTTCCTAAAACATCACACACCACAACGAGCATCATTAGTCCTAGTAGATATTTCCTTGACCCACTTAGAGACATAATCAATGGCTACTAGAATATACTCTTAAGAATGGAACTAAGGGAAAGGGCCGATAAAGTCAATACAAACACAAAACATTTTACATACTAGAATTGAGTTTAGGAGAATGTAATGACCCGATCGATCGATTTGAGCCTTAGCATTTCGTTAGGCAATTCGAGACTTTGAGTAGATTTATATGATATATTATATCTTGCATATATGAATAGTTTTGATGTTTGCAAGGTTCGAGATTGGTTTGATAGAGTGATTCTCAATTTGGAAGCCTTGAGTTGGAAGGGTTGGCCAAGGTTTGATTTTTGAGTAAATAACCCCGGAATAAGAATTTGATGGTTTCAATGGGTTCGTATGGTGATTTTGGATTGGACATACGTTCGGATTTGAATTTGGATGCTGCTAGAAGGTTTTGGCTCTATTTGTCGAAAGTTGGCAATTTGAAGAATTTGAGAGTTTATAGGTTTGAACGGGAGTTTACTCTGGTGTTATCAAAATCCTATTGTGGGTTTAAAACCTTGGATAAGTTCATTTAGCTGATTGGAACTGCTTTGCAAAGTTTGGGTGCTATCCGGATTATCTAAGTGTGATTTGGACGTGTTCAACGAAGTTAGAATGTTTGAAACTTAAGAGAATGATTTGATCTTCAATTCTTGGTTTTGATGTTATTTGTGGAGCTTCGAATCTTTGGATAAGTTTGGATAATATATTTGTACTTGTTGGTATAATTGGACAGGGTCGCGAGAGGCTCAGGTGTGTTTTGGATCATTGGTTGAGAGACTAGTTAAGTCAAGAATTTGGAGTTTGACCATAGTGAACATTGGGTTAAGATGGCCTATTTTAGATGTTTTGAGTGCGCGAGTAGTTTTGTAGCTTGCTTTATGATTGTGCATATATGATTTGTATTTGAGAGGTTCCGAATGAGTTTTGGGGTGCTAATACTAAGATTTTGCAATTGCAAAATTATCTGGTGCGATAATTATGAAAATACCGGTTATGTCACTAAGTTCGTCCATAAATTTCAAACTTCCTTTAAAACATCAAAATATCGCATCTCTTTAATTTTAAGGCCAAATTGGGTAATTGAAAAAGCTAAATTGGGTAAAATTTGGAAACGAATTTATTGGGCTTGTCAAAGGTGAATTTCAGGATCATCTAACATTTAAATCGGGTTGGAATAACTGCTTCAGGTTTTTTACTTGTTTAGGGATTTAGTCACTTTTTAACACAATATTTTGGAAGAGGCAATGTTTGAGGGTATTTTCATCACTATATTGTATGTAAATAATTTTTACTTGGATTTGGTTAAAGATCTTGATTTTCCATAGATTTGTACACCTAAAACTTTGATTTTCATAGTGAAAAATTGGAATTTTTGTCTACAACTTAAGAGGGTGAATATTGGGGATTTGGGAGTTGATTTGGACTTGGTTTTGGAATCTAATCACATATTTAGTTTTATGGGATTATGAGTAGTCGGGATCTACCCCTTGACTCAGGTTTTGATCATGTGGACTCGGATTGACTTTTGAAATTTGTTTTATATTTCTTTAGTCAATCCACTAGGCGTTATGCCTAGAGTTAGATTTTTTATATATAAATCAAGTAAAGCACTATAAAGGAGGGGGACATGGACCTTACCTCCAAACCTATGGTGGACTTTGATTCAATTACCCAAATATGATAACCAATTGGATCCTGCGCACTAAGTGTAGTTAGACCTATGTAAACAAACCAATTGGCTATCCACATTTGGTAGTCAATTGGAGCACCAAACAACAATGTTTACTAATCCTAGGTCAACTAAGTAAGAGAGATGAAAGGACTCCTTCCATGTACAAAGGATCCTAAAACGAATAGAAGGTGGATTCTCCCTATGAAAGAGGACAAACAAAATACAAGCATTTAATGGGAACAATCCTATGGATCAATGTGTTTATCTTCGACTCGACTTTAATGATATCATGAGAGAAAGCCATGGTGAAGATAAAAAAATAGTAGAAATACGTAAAGTTACGAAAGTAAACTATTAGTGTATGTTATAAATGACAGAAGAGATGGAGCATGGGAAACTTGACTATTGATGTACGGTCTACAACATCAAAGAATTCCAAAACAAGAGTCTCCTATTCTTTGTTGTTTCCTGTGATTGACCATAGCAGTTGTCTACATTACAAAGAGTTTAGACAGCCTGTTGTTATCATAAAAAAAACTGGAGCTTTCATGCTGAATTGGTGGCAGGTGGAAGCAGATGTAGGAGTTTATGTATTTTCTGAATGCAAGATTCTACACCTGGGGGTTACTGGTAATTGAAGGATACTAGACTGCTAGGTTTGAGCCCCTAGGTTTATCCATGATGGTCCTTGTCTAACATCGTATCTATGTGTGATGATTTGATCTCATGTGCCCTCTATATTGGGCAACTATAATCATCTGGACAACTAGGTTTGGTCCCCTAGATGTGTCCTGTTGGTTGCTTGTTTGAGGGGAACATGTGTGTATAACTAACAATGGGTAGTCTGCATGCACCCTTTGAGATGCTCTTAGTGGAATTAACATTAGAAATGCTAATAGAACACACTGAGAACATCTCAATGAGTTAGACATGTTTATGTTACCTACAAAATTAACAAATATGTTAGTGAAAAACAAGACCCCCTCTACAGAGTAGATGGGGTGTGGTGTCTACACTACCTACCAGCTTCTAAGATGTAATTGATGTTTATGTATGGCTGTTGCATATTTGGAAGTCCAATGGAGAATGTGGTGGGATGTTAGTGGTTGATGGAAAGTGTGTGAGATGTTGTTAGCTAGAGAGGCAGAATGCTTCATGTAGTGTATGAGCACTTCTTGTCTTATGTGAACCATGAAAGGGTGTGAATGTGACCCTGTATGATGAAGGTATATAGAACCAATTGAGACAGCCAGGTATGCTACCATAGATTTGTCCCAACCGGGGTGTATTATGTCCAATCGATCATGAGTGGTCATCAAAGAGTGATATGTTATATGCCTTTGATAGGTTCTTAGTAGAATGATCATTATAAATGCTAATACCACAGACTGAGTATAGATAAAAGGATTGAGCATATCATGGAAAGTTGTACCTACAAAAGAGAAGCTAAAGTTAGTGTTCTGTGATGCATCCGTGTCTTCCTTCCAGAATAATTGGACAAAAAACTCATCATTTAGATGTGGGTGATTTCTCGGTGAAATAATTTCAATGGAATATATCTGAAGGATTGTGTGTGTGAGTGTAGTGTGATGTTTTGTACTGGTGTGCCTGTTGGTCAGTTTAGGAGGGTACTGGGTTGGTGTTTGGGTTTGAGAAGGAAGATGGTGTTCAACTAACTTAATGTAGTTGTTTTGTCTATGCGTTGGTGGTGGTAGGTCTGTTTTAAGGTGTAGGCCATTATGTTTGTGTGTTGAGGATGGTTGGTTTGCACTTTGGATATCACAGTGCATAAGCACCAATTCAGATGGTAAGTAGGCCAAGGATCTCCCTCTATCCACTGATAGATTCTCAGTGGATTGAATGAAAATCTAGGCGGGTAACACCACACCCTGAAAAGGAATCAGTGGACATAATAATTGATCACTGGGAAAACCTGTAGAAAAGGAAACAAATGTTAGCTTGAAACTGTGCACTAGTGCTCTCCTCCAACATGATTTGAGCAAGGAGATGTGTGTATGTTTGTTCACCCAGGATGTATGGTTACGTGTGCTCCCATGCCATCCTGGTAATCTGTCACGATCCAAACTGATGGGCCGCAATAGTCACCCGGTACCTTACTTAACCGAGTACCAACATAACGTATCTCTCGTATCATACTATCATAGGAAAATGAGCCGGAGAGGCTGTCCTGAGATAAGTAGAATAAAACATGAGGAAATACTCGACATGATATACCGACTTATACATATGACGTACAGGCCTATAAGACCAAAATGATCACTCGTATACTGAACATAGGCCGACAAGGCCATACAATCTTTCACGTACATAAAATATGTCTACAAGACTCTAAGAGTAGATAAATACCATAAAGATCGGGACAGGGCCCCACCATACTAATCTATACATGTCCAAATCATACTGACCAAATAAGCAATTTCGGAGCAAATAGAGCACACCAACACCTTCCGCTGAGCTGATAGCCTACTTGGAGGACTCTCAACCTGTCTATCGGGACCTACGGGCATGAAACACAGCAACCCCAGGCAAAAGGAACGTCAGTGCAAATAATGTACCGAGTATGTAAGGAATAAAAATCAGTAAATAAAAGACGTGAGAGAAATACGGAGTAAAAGACTCAACATGTATGTCTGAAAAGCTATGTGAATCAGTTCATATTTATAATGTCATGCATATGCGTATAAATGTCGTACCATGCATAGGTATATGCGTACATAACATCATCAAGCCTTTGAGGGCATCCCATCATATCATATCGGCCACCTGGGCAAATCATCAACGTATACCAGCTGATTAGGTGGTGGTGCATATACAACGCTGTAACCTTTTTCCATATCCAATATACATATAATATACGCGTATATAATGCCATCTGGTCATGGGTCAATGTATATGTATAAATGAATGAAATGCATAAAAAAAATACGTTAATAAGATTTCTCGGAACGTTATAAGATCAATATTCCTTTCGGAAAATCTTTATCAACTCCATATTTTTCTGACACCCATGAGCAGATGATATAATATTAAGACACATGGGGAATCAAGAATGTAGGCACCTCTAGTATTTCTATGAATAGAGTCATTTATGAAAGTTGTGCATTTGCTCGTTTCGTTTGTATCGTATGGATTATGCCAAAAGGAAAGGAGGGATAGCCTTAACATACATTAGCTGATTCTCTTGAAAATCCTTCCAACACCCGTCAAACACGACAAAACATGTAACGGTTGATCGAAGTAGGGAACAATTCGTGTGATATTCTTGAGAAAGATTGTACCAAGCTCCCTTAGAATTGCAAATCCCGTTGTTATTACGCAGTATTTCGTATGAAAGTTTTGCTGAAGATCCTCTACTTTGCTTAATTCTAATCTACCTCTCTTTGTGAATCAGAGGTCTTATACTTTAGTGGGTGTGGGGGCAACTAAGGTGATGACTTAGCCTCTAAATGTGACACCTTATCAAATAAATTAAGAGTCATTAATTTGGGCAAGGTTTGCTGCCACATTGGGGTCCTTAGTCTTATCCAAAGTCCTTAATTAATTATTCACCAATTTTTTAATTACATGGTTAATCTCCCATTAAATTAATAATTAACCAATTACCCACATAATTAAGAATTAACTTAAATTACTTAAAATACTACTCACTTTTAATACACTTTATGTACCCTACTATCATAGTCAAGTAGTACCTTGTGTGGCACTAGTCCATAAATACGGGGCAGTATAGCTTGGACCGTATATTATCTCAAAATGAAAACCTTCAACAGAACACATTTTCTTTGATATGTTTACTCTCTCACCTTCACGAATTTACTTATCCCTTGTTTGAAATAGCATAAATGCTTATAACCTCAAAAATAATCTCATTCCCGAGTCTACGTCGATTAACTTATGGAGAAACTTTAACATAAGAAAATGCGGGATGTAACATCTAATTTCCGAGCTTTCATCAATTTACTTATGGCGTACTTTCACGTACGAAAATATGGGATGTAACATCATTCCCCATTTGCAACATTCGTCTTCGAATGTTGACTGATGCACTTATCATTATCATAACCTATAGTTTTTGCAAATATTTTAGTACTCTCCTTGCCATCTAGGCAACTGTTCTGTCAAGGAATCTAAAGGCCAGGACATTCCTCCCTTTAGGCCTCTTTCTCACACCACTACTTGTGTTCGGAATTCTTCAAATCTTGTAACTATTACTACCTTCTATCATGCAGTCTGTATGACTTTGTCCTTGTATGTGTGCTTATGCGACTCTTCTCTTCTTTTTCCTCCAGCCTTTAGCCAATCTCTAAGCCTTACTTTGTGAACATATATAGAATTATGATAAGTTGTCCCTCTGGGCGTCTATGGCTTTACTACATCTAATTAGGTCATACTATATCATAACTCTTACTTCGATTTACTACCAAACTCCAGGTTAGTCTCGTTGCTTATCCCATATGTATAAATCTAAGCCCTTTAATGCTTCCTCATTACTGTTCATCTTAAGAATGACAGCCTAATCTCATCTCATACTTGTAAATCTTATTCATCCATTGTTGATTCACCTCAATATTGATCTATAATCTACCACTGATAAATTGAAACCTTTTACGTAATCACTAGGGCTCACGTTGCATTGAGGAACATTTGAAGTGATTTTCCCGATCCACCATGGGGCGATACCATACTTCCACAATCGTATTTTATAGCATCCCAATGTGATTCAACTTACGTGGGTATCTTAATCCTGTACAATTCATGAAATCCCCCTTTTGTTTTCTTCAAATCATCACTCAATCGAAGGCCNATCGGCCACCTGGGCAAATCATCAACGTATACCAGCTGATTAGGTGGTGGTGCATATACAACGCTGTAACCTTTTTCCATATCCAATATACATATAATATACGCGTATATAATGCCATCTGGTCATGGGTCAATGTATATGTATAAATGAATGAAATGCATAAAAAAAATACGTTAATAAGATTTCTCGGAACGTTATAAGATCAATATTCCTTTCGGAAAATCTTTATCAACTCCATATTTTTCTGACACCCATGAGCAGATGATATAATATTAAGACACATGGGGAATCAAGAATGTAGGCACCTCTNAATATGTCTACAAGACTCTAAGAGTATATAAATACCATAAAGATCGGGACAGGGCCCCACCATACTAATCTATACATGTCCAAATCATACTGACCAAATAAGCAATTTCGGAGCAAATAGAGCACACCAACACCTTCCGCTGAGCTGATAGCCTACTTGGAGGACTCTCAACCTGTCTATCGGGACCTACGGGCATGAAACACAGCAACCCCAGGCAAAAGGAACGTCAGTGCAAATAATGTACCGAGTATGTAAGGAATAAAAATCAGTAAATAAAAGACGTGAGAGAAATACGGAGTAAAAGACTCAACATGTATGTCTGAAAAGCTATGTGAATCAGTTCATATTTATAATGTCATGCATATGCGTATAAATGTCGTACCATGCATAGGTATATGCGTACATAACATCATCAAGCCTTTGAGGGCATCCCATCATATCATATCGGCCACCTGGGCAAATCATCAACGTATACCAGCTGATTAGGTGGTGGTGCATATACAACGCTGTAACCTTTTTCCATATCCAATATACATATAATATACGCGTATATAATGCCATCTGGTCATGGGTCAATGTATATGTATAAATGAATGAAATGCATAAAAAAAATACGTTAATAAGATTTCTCGGAACGTTATAAGATCAATATTCCTTTCGGAAAATCTTTATCAACTCCATATTTTTCTGACACCCATGAGCAGATGATATAATATTAAGACACATGGGGAATCAAGAATGTAGGCACCTCTAGTATTTCTATGAATAGAGTCATTTATGAAAGTTGTGCATTTGCTCGTTTCGTTTGTATCGTATGGATTATGCCAAAAGGAAAGGAGGGATAGCCTTAACATACATTAGCTGATTCTCTTGAAAATCCTTCCAACACCCGTCAAACACGACAAAACATGTAACGGTTGATCGAAGTAGGGAACAATTCGTGTGATATTCTTGAGAAAGATTGTACCAAGCTCCCTTAGAATTGCAAATCCCGTTGTTATTACGCAGTATTTCGTATGAAAGTTTTGCTGAAGATCCTCTACTTTGCTTAATTCTAATCTACCTCTCTTTGTGAATCAGAGGTCTTATACTTTAGTGGGTGTGGGGGCAACTAAGGTGATGACTTAGCCTCTAAATGTGACACCTTATCAAATAAATTAAGAGTCATTAATTTGGGCAAGGTTTGCTGCCACATTGGGGTCCTTAGTCTTATCCAAAGTCCTTAATTAATTATTCACCAATTTTTTAATTACATGGTTAATCTCCCATTAAATTAATAATTAACCAATTACCCACATAATTAAGAATTAACTTAAATTACTTAAAATACTACTCACTTTTAATACACTTTATGTACCCTACTATCATAGTCAAGTAGTACCTTGTGTGGCACTAGTCCATAAATACGGGGCAGTATAGCTTGGACCGTATATTATCTCAAAATGAAAACCTTCAACAGAACACATTTTCTTTGATATGTTTACTCTCTCACCTTCACGAATTTACTTATCCCTTGTTTGAAATAGCATAAATGCTTATAACCTCAANTCACATAGGTATAATTCACATCCACACGCTAACTTCTTGTGAGGCTGACACTCTTCATAGAATATGGTTGTTGTACTCTTGTACTTCTGATACTAAGAGTGATTATCCAATGTTCTTAATCACGAGGTCTATAATTTTCTTGGTCCAATAATTAGACTCCTGATTTACTTAGTTGATGTAACTCTTTAGTTTTCTCTTCCATGTGATCAACCTTTCTGTAGGCTTAAGCTATCTTCCGATCTGCGGCTCATGGTATTAGTTATTACTTTAGCCTTTTATGAACGCTATGGAATATCCGTGATACCATCATCTAATAATTCAACCCTTTGTCTATGACATGGACTCAATTCTTTCTTGTAACTTATACCGGAGTCTTCTACGGCTGTATGAAGTCAACATATATACTGCATGGATAATAATCCGAAATCTTAAGTGCGTTCATAACGTAACCAACTCTGGATCTTTAATTCCTTTCGTTCCTTCTCA
>AWOL01S0135196.1:5885-23133 GCA_000715115.1 Nicotiana otophora
GAGACTCCAGCCTCCATCTTTCAGTGGTACTGAGGGAGAGGATGCACATGGCTTCTTGGACATATGTCAGAGCATACTCCGTACAACAGGTATTCTAGAGACCAGTGGTGTCTCGTTCACTACTATTTAGTTTTCTGGGGGCTGCCTTTAGTTGTTGGGAGGCTTACGAAAGGCGTAGGCCTTTCGGCGTAGCACCCCTTACCTGGCAGTAGTTCTCCAGTCTATTCCTGAAGAGGTTCGTGCCTCAGTCTCGCAAAGAGGAGCTGCGCAGGCAGTTCAAGCATCTTCGTCAGGGCGATATGTCCGTGACACAGCATGAGATGAGATTTTTTGAGTTGTCCCGTCATGCTATCTGGTTGGTTCCCACAGATAGGGAGAGGGTCAGGAGGTTCATAGATGGCCTCACTTTTCAGCTGCGATCGCTTGTGACTAGAGAGAGAGTGTCTGGTGCTACTTTTGATGAGGTTGTCGACATTGCTCATCAGATTGAGATGGTTCATAGCCAGGAGCGGGTTGAGAGAGAGGCCAAGAGGCCTCGTGGTCATGGAGGATTTAGCGGTGTTCCTTCTGGAGGTCAGTTCCACCATGGTAGGGGTCGTCCTTTCAGACATGCTTAGACGGCTTGCCCAGTTCACCGTGGTGCATCATCTGGCCATAGTTCACACAGTTATCAGCATAGTCATTCATCTCGCAGTGCTCTCCAAGCTAAAAGTTTGTCCCGTGCTCTATCTGGTCAGGGCTCGTCTATGTCAGGTCCTTCTATCAGTTATCCCAGTGCTCGGGGTTCCCTTTAGTCCCCAGCACCAGCACTAAAGAGTTGCTATGAGTGTGGGGAATTTGGCCACATTAGGAGACATTATCCCCGCCTTACGGGAGGTCTGGCTCAGCAGGGGATCCAGTCTACGACATCAACACCAGTTGCTTCACCACCCGCTCAGCCAGCTCGGGGTGGAGCCCAGTCAGCTAGGGGTCGCCCGAGAGGGGAAGGCCGATCAGGGGGTGGCCAGGCCAGTTTCTATGCTTTTCCTGCCAGACCAGATGCCATTGCTTTGGATGCTGTGATTACAGGTATTGTTTCAATTTGCCATAGAGATGCCTCTGTATCATTTGACCCCGGTTCCACTTATTCATATATGTCCTCATATTTCGCTCATTATCTGGTTATGCCTCGTGAGTCTCTAATTTTATCTGTTCATGTATCCACTCCAGTGGGTGATACTATCATTGTGTATCGTATATATCGGTCATGTGGGGTGACTATGGGGATTTTGGAGACTAGAGTGGATCTCTTGTTGTTTAGTATGGTCGATGTTGATGTGATTTTGGGTATGGATTGTTTGTCTCCATGTCATGCTATTCTAGATTGTCATGCTAAGACCGTGACATTGGCAATGCGGGGATTGCCGAGGGTTGAGTAGAGCGGCTCTATAGACTATGTTGCCAGTAGAGTGATTTCATACTTGAAAGCTCGACGGATGGTTGAGAAGGGTTGTCTATCTTATTTGGCCTTTGTAAGGGATATTAGTGCAGAGTCCCCTGCTATTGATTTTGTTCCAATGGTGCACGATTTTACGGACGTGTTTCCTGCAGACCTGCCGGGCATGCCGCCCGACAAGAATATTGATTTCTGTATTGATTTGGTGTCGGGCACTCAGCCCATTTCTATTCCACCGTACCGTATGGCACCGGCTGAGCTGAAGGAGTTGAAGGAGCAGTTTCAGGAACTCCTTGATAAGGGGTTATTCAGCCTAGCATGTCACCTTGGGGTGCCCCAGTTCTATTTGTGAAGACGAAGGATGGTACTATGAGAATGTGCATTGATTACAGACAATTGAACAAGGTCACAATCAAGAACAAGTATCCTTTGCCACGTATTGATGATTTGTTTGACCAGCTTCAGGGAGCGATGGTGTTTTACAAGATTGATTTGAGGCCAGGGTATCAACAACTAAAGATTCAGGACTCAGATATTCTTAAGACAGCTTTCAGGACCCAATATGGCCATTATGAGTTCTTTGTGATATCTTTTGGGCTGACCAACTCCCCAGCAACGTTCATGCATCTGATGAACAGTATGTTCTAGCCTTATCTTGACTCGTTCATTATTGTATCCATTGATGACATCCTGGTGTACTCTCGTAGTTAGGAGGAGCGCATGCCCATCATCTGAGGATTGTGTTACAGCGGTTGAGGGAGGAGAAGCTTTATGCAAAGTTCTCCAAGTGTGGGTTTTGGCTCAGTTCAGTGGCGTTCTTGGGGCACCTGGTGTCCAGTGAGGGTATTCAGGTAGATCCGAAGAAGATAGAGGCGGTGCAGAGTTGGTCCAGACCATCCTCAGCCATGCAGATTCAGAGCTTTCTTGGGTTGGCGGGCTATTATCGTCATTTTGTGGAGGGTTTCTCATCTATTGCATCGCCCTTGACTAAATTGACCCAGAATGGTGCTTCTTTCAGGTGGTCGGAGGAGTGCGAGGAGAGCTTTCAGAAGCTCAAGACTACTATGACCACGGCTCCAGTTCTAGTTCTACCATTAGCTTCAGGTTCTTACATAGTGTATTGTGATGCCTCACGGATCGACATTAGGTGTGTTCTGATGCAGGAGGGTAGAGTGATTACTTATGCTTCGCGCCAGTTGAAGTCCTATGAAAAACACTATCCTATCCACGACCTTGAGTTAGCAGCTATAGTTCATGCCTTGAAGATTTGGCGGCACTATTTATACGTGGTCTATTATGAACTGATCATCGGAGTTTGCAGCATCTGTTCAAATAGAAGGATCTTAACTTGCATCAGCGGAGGTGGTTAGAGCTTCTTAAGGACTATGATATCACCATTTTGTACCATTCCGGAAATGCTAATGTGGTAGCCGATGCCTAGAGTCATCGGGCGGAGAGTTTGGGGAGCTTAGCATATCTTCCAGCAGCAGAGAGTCCATTGGCATTGGATGTTCAGGCCTTAGCTAGCCAGTTTGTTAGATTGGATATTTCTGAGCCGAGTCGAGTATTGGCTTGTGTGGTCTCTCGGTCTTCTCTTTATGATCGTATTAGGGAGTGTCAGTATGATGACCCCCATCTGCTTGTCCTTAAGGACATGGTCCAGCACGGTGATGATAAGGAGGACACTATTGGGGATGATGGTGCATTGAGGATGCAGGGCAGGCTATGTGTGCGCAATGTATATGGTTTACGTGAGTTTATTCCCAGGAGGCTCATAGTTAACGGTATTCTATTCATTCGGGTGCCGCGGAGATGTATCAGGACTTGAGACAGCATTATTGGTGGAGAAGAATGAAGAAGGATATATTGGAGTATGTAGCTCGGTGCCTAAATTGCCAGCAGGTGAAGTATGAGCATCAACGACCAGGTGGGTTGCTTCAGAAGTTAGAGATTCCTGAGTGGAAATGGGAGGGAATCACTATGGATTTCATTGTTGGGCTTCCACGGACTCAGCGGAATTTTGATGCATTTTGGGTGATTGTGGACCGGCTGACCAAGTCAGCTCATTTCATTCTTGTAATGACTACATATTCTTCCAAGCAGCTGGCTCGAGTATATATCCGCGAGATCATCAGGCTTCATGGCATACCGGTATCTATCCTTTCTGACCGGGGTACATAGTTTACATCACGGTTCTGGAGGGCCGTAAAACATGTGTTGGGTACTCAAGTGGAGTTGAGCACAACATATTTCCCATAGACGGACGGACAGTACGAGCGCACTATTTAGATATTAGAGGATATGCTCTGTGCGTGCGTGATGGAGTTTGGGGGTTCGTGGGATCAGTTCTTGCCACTAGCATGGTTTGCCTATAATAACAGTTATCAATCGAGCATTCAGATGGCAACGTATGAGGCTCTGTATGGTAGGCGGTGTAGGTCTCCAGTGGGTTGGTTCGAGCCGGGTGAGGCTAGACTATTGGGTACAGACTTGGTTCAGGATGCTCTGGAAAAAGTTAAGGTAATTCAGGATAGACTACGCATAGCCTAGTCCAGACAGAAGAGTTATGCGTATCGAAAGGTTCGCGATGTTGCATTCATGGTTGGAGGGCGGGTCTTGCTCCGGGTGTCACCCATGAAGGGTGTTATGAGGTTCGGAAAGAAGGGCAAGCTGAATCGGAGGTTTATCAGCCCATTTGAGGTATTGCGACGTGTTGGGGAGGTTGCTTATGAGCTTGCCTTACCTCCCAGTCTATCAGGAGTTCATCCAATATTTCATATTTCTATGCTCCAAAAGTATCATGGCGATCCGTCTCATGTATTGGATTTCAGCTCAGTCCAGTTGGACAAGGATTTATCTTATGTTTAGGAGCCGGTGGCGATCTTGAATATGCATGTTCGAAAGCTGAGGTCAAAGCATATTGCTTCTATAAAGGTTTAGTGGAGGGGTCAGCTGGTCGATGAGGTAACTTGGGAGACCTATCATGATATGCGCAACCGTTATCCTCATCTTTTCACCACTTCAGCTATATCTCTATGCTCGTTCGAGGACGAACGATTGTTTTAAGAGGGGGAGGATGTAACGACCCGACCGGTCATTTTGAGTGTATAAGCCCCGATCCCCTATTTACTATTTTTGCGTATCTGTTTCTACTTATGTGACTTGTGGGGAGGTCTTGTTTTTGGTTTCGTAGTGTTTTGGGATACTTAGTCCCTAAAATGGAAGCTTAGCTCTCAAGATTTTGACTGTAGTCGGAAGTGTGTGAAGACAACTCCGGAATAGAGTTCCGTCGGTTTCGTTAGCTCCATTGTGTGATTTTGGACTTAGGAGCATGTCCGGACTGTGAATCTGAGATCTGTAGCTAATTTATGCTTGAAATGGCGAAAGTTAAAATTTTGGAAAGTTTGACCGAGCCGGGGGTTGACTTTTTGATATCTGGGTCGGATTCTAATTCTGGAAGTTGGAGTAGATCCGTAATGACAAATATAACTTGTGTGCAAAATTTAGGTTCAATCGGACGTGGTTTGATAGGTTTCGACATCGGTTGTAGAAATTGGAAGTTTTAAGTTCATTAAGATTGAATCGGAGAGTGATTCGTGTTTTAAGTGTTGTTTGATGTGATTTGAGGATTTAACTAAGTTCGTATGATGTTTTGGGATGTGTTGGTATGTTTGGTTGAGGTCCCAGGGGCCTCGGGGTGAGTTTCGGGTGGTTAACGGATCATTTTTGGACTTGGCTTGATAGCTGAAGTTTTGGTTTCAGCAGGTTCTGGTTTCCTTGTACACAATCGAAGGGATTCATTCGCGATCGCGTAAGCTTATTTGGGGCAGAGGTGAGTTCGTTCTACGTGATTGCATAGCTAGGAACGCAGTCGCGTATATGTGCGAAGTTGTGCTTCGCGAACGCGTGGCTAAGGTCGCGTTCGCATAGAAGGATTTGAGCAGAAGGGGAGGTGTGGACAATGCTCTATGTGATCGCGTGAGGCAGGATACGATCATGTAGATATGAGAGACAGTTATCTGCGATCGCGTGGGAGATTCTGCATTCGCGTCGGGTAAAAATGTGGGGCAGCATAGTTGTGCTTTGCGATCGCGAGGAATGTTCCGTGACCGCGATTAAGGAATCACTGGGCAGACTTATATCATTTCAAAATGAGAGTTTGGCCATTTTTATCAAAACTTGAGTTTGAGAGCTCGGATTTAGACGGGATTTTGAGAAATGTTTGAGAGGCATCGATTGGGTAATGATTCTACACTCTATTTTGGTTATATCCCACTAATCTATCACTAATTTCATCTTTTAATTTCGGTTTTGGTGGAAAGTTTGGGAAAAATGGTAGAAACTTCATAGGCTAAACTTTTGAGTTTTGGAAGGTGATTTGAGGTTGGATTCGAGTAATTCTTATATGGTTGGACTCGTGAGTGGATGGGTATTCATATTTTGTGACTTTTATAGGATTTCGAGATGTGGGCCCGGGGGCAGTTTGAGCATATTTCGGATTTTGGCTTATAATTTCGTGTGTTTTTCTTGTGGAATTGATTCTTTTAGCTTATATTAATTATATCGTACTGCTTGTGGCTAGATTCGGGACATTTGGAGATTGATTCGAGGGGCAAGGGCATTGCAGAGTAGGATTTTGCGCGGTTTGAGGTAAATAATAGTTTTAAATCTGGTCCTGACGGTATGAAACCCGAATGTGATTATTTTGGAGGTGACGCACATGCTAGGTGATGGGCGTGTGGGCGTGCACTATAGGGGATTGGGATTTGGTCTATCATGTGAGACTGTATAGTCGGATAGTTTATTGTTAATTACATGTTCCCTCTATTTTCTAGAAATTTGACTGCCATTCATGTTAGAAACCATGCTTAGGCCATATGTTATCACTGTGGGGACCCGCAACGGTCGAGTACTTGTTGAATTAATTGTGAACTCAGTCACAGTGCTTCTTGCGAGACATATCTCTGTTTCTATTTGTTTTCTTGTTAACACTTGTTAATATCTCTTTTGGCCGATTTGTATGATTTCTAAAAGCCCGAGAGGGCTGGAGAGGTTAGTGACTGAGATAGGGCCTGAGTGCCGAGCTGTGAGCTATGTGAGGGAATATGGATCGGGTTGCACGCCGCAACGAGCTTATGGTTGTTTATGGATTGTGGATCGGGTTGCATGCCGCAATGAGCTTTATGGTTACTTATATGATTGGGTCGGGCTGCACCCCGCAACGATATAGAGCTTGGGCTGAAAGGAGCCCCTCCGGAGTCTGCACACCCCCAGTGAGCGTAGGTACCTATTGAGTGTGAGTACTGAGGGTGAGAGCCGAGTGATGGAGCTGTTGTGATGAGTTGAGTAGTTGTTGCCCTGAGAGGCTGTACTTGCTTTTTCATTTGTTGATGCACTTAGTTATTATCTGTCATTGTCGTGAAATTTCTGAAAGATTCTATGTTTGAATTCACCTACACTTTAACTGTATAAAACTGATTTGATTTGAACTGTCGGATTTGAAAGCATATCTATCCTTTGCTGGAATTATTGAAAATGAACTGTATTTATATAGCTCATCACTACCTTCTCAGTTCCTTATTTATTTCTGTTACTTGCTGAGTTGGTTGTACTGATGCTATACCTTGCAATTCATGTGCAGATCCAGGTGTGTTTGATCATACAGGTCGTTGGGTTCGTGCGCGATCGAGTACCGGAGACTACGAGGTAGTTGTCGGCGTCCGCAGACCTTGTCTCTCCTTCTATGTTTTCTTTCTTTTCTATATTTATACTTAGACACTGTTTATATTACACTGGATATCTAGATGCTCATGACTCAGTGACACCCCGATGTCGGACTATTTTTCCGCACTTATACTTTGGGTTTTACCCCGTTTTATGAAAAACTCCGGTTATTTTAAATGTTTTAATTCATTCATGTTAAATGTTGACAATGGTTTTTTTGGAAATGTCGGCTTGCCTAGCATCATGATAGGAACCATCACGTTGGGTTAGATTTTGGGTCGTGATAGTTCGTTTCGTCACATGGAACTTGTTTGTAAAATTTGGTGAGAAACGGAGTTAGTTTGACGTGATTCGGATGTCCGGTTGTTGAAATGGAAGTTTCAAAGTTTTCCTAAAAATTTCTTTTAATTTAGTGCTCAATTCATAGTTTTAGGTGTTATCTTGGCGAATTGGTAGCGCGAGCGAGTTCGCGTTATGTGTTTAGACTTGTGTGGGTGTTTGGTTTGGAGCCTCGGGGGCTCGGGTGAGTTTCGGATTGGATCCGGAATGCTTTTTCATGATTTTGATTACTGGTACTGGTGTCATCACATTTGCGATATGTTTATCGCAAATGCGACTATCGCAATTGCGAAGCAGCCTCACATTTACGAACCTGGACTGCTAGGGACTGGATCGCATTTGCGATGAAGTTATCGCTTTTGCAAAGACTGAAGAGTTTCGCATTTGCGGACTCTGTATCACATTTGCGATGAAGGCCTGGTCTGTCAGGGGTTGCATTTGCGATGTTTGTCCCCATTTGTGAACCCCTTGTCGCAAATGCGACATCTTCAACCTGCTAAATACTAAGAATTCCGAGACTTAGCTTCATTTTGTTATATTTTGAACTCTAGCTTCGATGGAATGCAATTTTATGAAGGGAGTTTCATACCAAATCATTGGGTAAGTACCTCTAATCAATTCTCAACTACATTTCATGATTTTACATAAGATTTAACATTAAATTCATGAGAATCTAAGAAAGAATTTGGGGAGTTTTTCAAAACTTTGAAAAATAAAAATTTAGGATTTGAGAGGAATAGGACTCGAATTTGGAAACAAAAGACGTATTTGGACTCGTGAGGCTATGGGTAGTCAAGACCTACCCTTAGACCCGTGTTTTGACTGGGGCGGGCCCGGGGGTTGACTTTTGTTGACTTTTTAGAAATTGTATAAAAAGCACAACTTTATTAATTGAAATTGTTTTTCCTTGAATTGTGTGATGTATTTAAGTCGTCTTTGACTAGATTGAGCCGAGCGGAGGTGAATTTGTAAAGGAAAAGCTAAATTGAGTTGAGTTAGCCGAAGTGAGGTAAGTGTCTTGCCTAACTTTGTTAGGGGAATGTTTCCTACAATTTGACATTGTTTGCTACATGCGGGCATGATACATATAAGAGGTGACGAGCATATATGCATGTTCCAGGGTTAACCATGCTCGGGGATAAATTATGTTATAAATTGTGTCTTGTAGAATGACGTGACCTTCTTGCTTCTTGCCTTACTTGGCTCCTAGATACTAAGAACATAGTATTAAATTTTAGAAACTAAGACTTAGCTTATTATAACTTGATCAAATTTAATGGAATTTTGAGAATTCATTGGTGTGTTTAATTTGGTCATCAATATGCATAATCATTAATACATTGTTACGGCCGATATTCTTGAGATTCTAGATTCTATACTTGTGTTGTAGATCATTTGTGAGATTTGTTAGAATACTTGAATAATAAGGTTCTTACGGGTTTATTGAACTATTGTTGGCTTGGAAAGTTATGATTGGGATTCATTTGGAATATTCATCTAAACACTCTCCTTGACATTATTTATGCTTCCTGCCATGCTTGTCATTGTTATACATATGCTTGGTAAAGAAGAGTGCAAAGCACGAAGGGTGATGCCGTTCCATATTATTGAGAGTAAAAGCACGAAGGGTGATGTCGTGCCATATTATTGAGAGTAAAAGCACGAAGGGTGATGCCGTGCCATATCATTGAGAGTAAAAGCTCGAAGTGTTATGTCGTGCCATATCATTTGTGAGTAAAAGCATGAAGGGTGATGCCGTGCCATTTCATTTATATTATCCTTCTTGAAATTATCATGAGTTCATGGCACGATGGGTGTTTCAGTGCAGGTGAAGACGAGGGACATGCATTATGTTGTGATATCTTTCTTTTGTGTATACGTTCATGCCGTTACATTGAGCTGTTATTGTTATATTTATGGTTCTTATGTGACTTGTCATTAATCTCGTGTTCTTGTTCTTTACCTTATTTGTTATAGTGTCCATCATGCCTTCTACTTGCTTAACTTGCAAATACCATGCCTACTTCTTGTTGTCATAATTATATCTTTGTCGTATCTATTTTGGTTACACTTAATACATGCCTTCTACCGTGTTAGTTATTCATGCTTCTACTTGTTAACGTATAAAGATTATGTGTTCCCTTCTTATTCGTTATATTTGTATTTATGCCTCCACCATGCTAGTTAGGTGAAGTTACATTCCTTTTCCTGATATTTGTCATCACCTATATGCTTCCGCCTAGTCTATTACTGATGCCCTTATGTACATTCTCGTTCATTATTGCTACTTGCGTATTTCCTACTTTGTCATTACTGTTAGCGGCATTTCTGCCATTCGGTTGGTACTGTTGTATGCATATTTGGTGAGGATGAGATAAATGCACAAATGGTGTTGCTGTGCAATTGACTTGATATCAGAGTATATTCCTCACGTTATGAAAGTTATGGGGTGACTATTGTGGTTTATTGGTTTCTCTTTAAGGAAAAGATTGGTTGAGATATTGGAAACTGTTGCATTGTGATCTCTTCTTGTACTCTGTTATTGTTTTGTACATTCGTTTCGTGTACTCTATATTGTTATACTGCAGTATAGTTATATTGCTAGATTTCGGTACAGATGTTTTTTAGTGAGCATCGTTTTACTAAAAAGCCTCGTCACTACTTCGATGAGGTTAGACAAAATACTTACTGGGTACATGGGGTCGGTTGTACTCATACTACATTTCTGCACCTTGCATGCAGACTTTTGAAGCAGAGCTGCTGGTGATGTCGGGAGCTGACCCTGAAGATGTTCGTGCATTCCGTATATAGCTACCACTTGTCCTTGGTGGCTTTAGATTTTGTTAATCTGTTTATGTAATTTTTAACAAGATCGCGTAATTATTTGTATCAGCTTTGTAAATTCTAAGTCTTAGAAGCTCATGATTTGTACTACCAGTTCTTGGGTTAATTTGTAAAAGTTCAAACAATTCTTCATTATTTTCCTATAATTTTATTTGGATTGTATTAACTGTTAGTTGGCTTACCTAGCGGGTCGAGTTAGGTGCCATCACAACTAGTGATTTTTGGGCCGTGACAAGCTGGTATCAGAGCTCTAGGTTTATAGGTTCTACGAGTCATAAGCAAGTGTCTAGTAGAGTCTTGCGGATCGGTATGATGACGCGTATACCTATCTTCGAGAGGATGAAGGGCGTTTAGGATAAACTTCCCATCTTTCTTTCCTTATCGTACGTCATTGATTCAGCTTGAAGCGTAACTCTTTGAATTCCTTACGCGCATTCGTATGCACAGGTGAGCGCTCGGTATCGGCTGAGCATTGACGGCTTGTGATTCCATGGATGAGGTGCGAGATGTGGTTTCTTTGTGCTGATGATGCGTCGGTCTGGAGGACTTGAGGCCGGGTTTTGATTGCAGCTTGAGCACGGGAATTTCAATTGTGTGTGCATGTGCCTTTGGGCTTATACGTTCGATATTGTCCCTATGAGTGGAATTTGTGGTCGGCGAGTGGTTGGATGACTAAATGATGAGTAGGATGTGACTGCGGCCTGTGTTCAGATGACTTGAATGTGAAGAGAAGAGTTTACTTGAGGCATAAAAAGTACTGATAGGTGCTTGGTTTTTGTCTTGATGTGGCATGTAGTCCCGAGTTATGAGTGTGTTGGAAGGTTTTCCATGTTGTTTAATTGTGGGGCGAATTTGATTCCCATGCCTTATTGATGAGTTCAGACTCAGGAAGATTAAGTGGTGGCATAGTAGTTGTGGCTACAATATAAGATTTATGTTGGATGGTGTCTAGGCTCGCGGTATTTCTATATCATTATGGATTATGCATTTCAGTATCAGGAAGACTAAGTGGTGGAGAAAATGGCTTTAGATTCACAGAAGGTCTCTTCAGAGTGGGTGTCTCAGTTGTGGTACTTTGGGGTGCTAAGAGGGAATACAACAGCTTATGGGCCTTAGGACGGTATGGTGTTTATGCTAGAATCTCTTATGGCGAGCTTTGGGGGTAAGGATCATGGTGTTCTCGCAAGGAGGGGTATCGACTTGAGGGTAATTTGGAAGGAACTCAGAGGAAACATGGTGGTTTTATAGTAAATTGGATCAGCATGGTAATGATATGATTGGTTCTTTGGGTACTTATGATGTGGTGGGTCTCCACATGTGTTTCATGGCAATGTTCATGGATTTTGGGCAACTGCGTGGCTTGGTTGAGTTAGAGGGATTCAGTTCTGATAGCTTGGTTATGTGCAAATGGATTCCAAGGGATTCTCGATGATTGCTATCACAGTTCGAGGTGAATATTTCCTATTGGTGTGAGGAACATGTTGCGTAATGGGATTTCCTCCTGGATGAGATCAAATAGAAGGTTTCTGACTGATTGGGATTGGGGTTTTGCAGGTCATGGTTCAGTTTTGAAGGAAAGGTCATGAATTCTTAGACAACATGGACGATTTCAGATATCTACATAGATGTTATCACCACTTGGTGTTGCCTGAGAAGGGTGTGCATTTCAGAAGACACATTGTGTTTTGACTTACGGATGCAACATTGATATTGCGATGCTCGCCTGGTTAGTTGACTGCTGAGATTCAGATTTTGTTATGTGGCACAGAAGAATTATAAAAGTATTCCTCATGGGATGATTGTATATGAGAGATGTGTTAGACATTTGGGCGGTGGAGTTGTGATCAGATAGGATGATTCGTGTATTCTATGGATTTGGAGACTAGGAGTTCTCAGAACCAAATTGTTTCGTGTTTCGTGGTTGTGGACTTTTGGAGGGCTATTTGTCCGTTTGGGGATGACCGGAGTTGTTTTGGGGTCCCATTGGTAGGCCCAATAAATATGTGTATTCTGTATCAGATCGGATTTGATTTCTCCTGCGCAGCTGTTACCACAGGTATATTGTCGGGCGGAATAGATGCTATTCGCGCCTTGGTCTGTGTTATGTGCTCCTCTCTTATGCTATGACGGGTTGTGAGGGTTACATGGTTATTCGCACGCATATTGTAATTCAGTTTAGGCCTCATGGCGCTATGGGCGAGATGGCCTTCGTGATGTTGATTTGCTTATTGCACCATAGCTATGCTTGTCCTTCTCAGTATTGTTTATTCCTAATACTTTTCCCACAGTTATATTTTGTGCAATTTATTGTGCTTGATATTGACGCACATGTGATCAGTGAGCCAGAGTATTATGGCTCGATGTGTACCCTATGTCGATTGATATGATAGGATCGGGTTGCACACCGCAACGGTACTGTGATGAAATGTAACTCCTGATGTTTATTTCGTGTAGTTTTGCTTTCACTTTGTTGAACATAATTCATAGGAAAAATGCAAAAAAAAAAACAAATCCCTGCCTGCTTAACTTGTTTAGTAGTTTTCTTATTTAACTCTCTTACTGTTATCTGTTATGTCTGAATTATTACTTGTTGGTGTTCGGGGCCGTGTTGTGTGGGGTTCCATATGATTATTGTTGATACTTCTCGGTGGGGCTACTGGTATTGGCTGAGATGAGGTTTCTAGACTTGAGATTTGCACTATTATATTGGGATGAGGAAGGTTTGGGAGAATAATACCATATTTTGCTGAGGATTTGGGGCAATGGACCTGGTTAGACGAGTGAGTTTCTTGGCTTATTGATCAGATGAGTGGTTAAGAGGTTATGCGTGTTTCTTTCATCATCGACAGGGTATGAAGGTTTCGAACGAGGCTCTAATCGATATGAGGTTTGCTACTGGCACCAGATTTATTTTTATGCAGTAATGGTGGTCAGCAGCTCCTGCTGTGAGTGTCTGAGTGATGGAGTGTACCATGTGATTACATCTTGGGGTTGTGGTTATGACCTAATGCAGCTTGTTCAGGCTAATACAGCATGTAGATGTGAGATTCGGGTCTTGTAATGAATTCGAGATGTTAGAGATTGGGTTCTAAGGTTTAACGACCAAGGTTGAAGTAACGATCTCTAGTTATATTGTGTTTGGCAGGCTTATATGGAGTAGGGTCACGTGGGATCCCCTGGGTATATGCATAGTAAGGCTACACCGTGGTTTGATAGCTTTGGGACGACCCCTGGCATGTTCGAGGACAAACGTGTGTTTAAGTGGTGGAGGATGTAATGATCCGACTGATCGTTTTGAGCATCTGCACTTCGCTCGGTAGTTTGAGGCCTCGAAATGGAGTTTGGTTAGTTTTGTTAGCTCCGTTGGGTGATTTTGGGACTTAGGAGTGCGTCCGGATTGTAATTTGGGGGTCCGTAGCCGAATTAGTGTTGGATTGGCAAAATTTAAATTTTTGGAAAGTTTGACCGGGAGTGAACTTTTTGGTATTGGGGCTGGATTCCGATTTTGGAAGTTAGAGTAGGTCCGTAATGGAAAATGTGACATGTGTGCAAAATTTGAGGCCCATTGGGCGTGATTTGATAGGTTTCGGCATCGGTCGTATAAGTTGAAGTTTCAAGGTTCATTGATTTTGACTTGAGGTATGATTCGTCGTTTCGAGGTTGTTATACATGATTTGAAGCTTCAAGTAGGTTCGTTTTGTCACATGGAACTTGTCCGTCAAATTTGGTAAGAAACGGAGTTAGTTTGACGTTATTCGGATGTCCAGTTCTTGAAATGGAAGTTTTAAAGTTTTCTTGAAAATTGCTTTTGATTTGGTGCTCAATTCATAGTTTTAGGTGTTATCTTGGCGATTTGGTCGCGCGAGCGAGTTCGTGTTATGTTTTTAGACTTTTGTGGGTGTTCGGTTTTGAGCCTCGGGGACTCGGGTGAGTTTCGGATTGGATCCGGAATAATGTTTCATGATTTTGAGTGCTGGTACTAGTGTCATCGCATTTGCAATATTTTTGTCGCAAATGCGACTGTCGCAATTGTGAAGCAGCCTCACATTTGTGAACCTGGACTGCTGGGGACTGGATCGCATTTGCAATGAAGTTAACGCTCTTGCGGAGCCTGAAGATTTTCGCATTGCGAACTCTGTATCGCATTTGCGATGTTTTGTCCACATTTGCAAACCCGTTGTTGCAAATGCGACATCTGCAGCCTGCTAAATGCTGCGAATTCTGAGACTTAGCTTCATTTTGTTATATTTCGAACTCTAGCTTCGATGGGAGGCAATTTTGTGAAGGGATTTTCATACCAAATCATTAGGTTAGTACCTCTAATCAATTCGCAACTACATTTCATGATTTTACATAAGATTTAACATCAAATTCATGAGAATCTAGGGAAAAATTTGGGGATTCTGTCAAAACTTTGAAAAACAAAAATTTAAGATTTGAGAGTCGAATAGGACTCGGATTTGGAAACAAAAGGTGTATTTGGACCCGTGAGGCTATGGGTAGTCAAGGCCTACCCTTGGACCCGGGTTTCTATAGGTATGAGAATCTAGGAAAATATTTGGGGATTTTATCAAAACTTTGAAAAATAAAAATTTAGGATTTGAGAGTCGAATAGGACTCGGATTTGGAAACAAAAGACGTATTTTGACCCGTGAGCTATGGGTAGTCAAGGCCTACCCTTGGACCCGGGTTTCTACAGGGCGAGCCCGGGGGTTGACTTTTGTTGACTTTTTAGAAATTGTATAAACATCATAGCTTTACTAATTGAAATTGTTTTCCCTTGCATTGTGTGATATATTTAAGTCGTCTTTGACTAGATTGAGCCGAGCGGAGGTGAATTTGTAAAGGAAAAAGCTAAATTGAGTATTGAGTTAGCCGAATTCAGGTAAGTGTCTTGCCTAACTTTGTTGGGGGAATGTTTCCTACTATTTGACATTGTTTCCTACATGCGGGGGTGATACATATATGAAGTGACGAGCATATATGCATGTGCCATGGTTAACCATGCTCGGGGGTAAATAATGTTATAAATTGTGTCTTGTAGAATCACGTGACCTTCTTGCTTCATGCCTTACTTGGCTCCTAGATACTAAGAACATAGTATTAAATGTTAGAAACTAAGACTTAGCTTATTATAACTTGATCAAATTTGATGGAATTCTAAGAATGCATTAGTATGTTTAATTTGGTCATCAATATGCATAATCATTAATACCTTGCTACAACTGATATTCTTGAGATACTACATTCTATACTTGTGTTGTAGATCATTTGTGAGATTTATTGGAATACTTGAATAATAAGGTTCTTGCGGGTTTATTGAACTATTGTTGGCTTGGAAGGTTGTGATTGGAATTCATTTGGAATATTCGCTTAAACACTCTCCTTAATGTTATTTATGTTTCCTTCCTTGTTTGTCATTGATATACATATGCTTGGTAAGGAAGAGTGTAAAGAGCGAAGGGTGATGCCATGCCTTTATTTATACATTATCATGTGAGGGAGAGTGTAAAGCATAAAGGGTGATGTCGTGCCATATTATTGAGAGTAAAAGCACGAAGGGTGATGTCGTGCCATATTATTGAGAGTAAAAGCACGAAGGGTGATGTCGTGCCATATCATTGAGAGTAAAAGCACGAAGGGTGATGCAGTGCCATATCATTTGTGAGTAAAAGCACGAAGGGTGATGCCGTGCCATTTCATTTATATTATCCTGCTTTAAATTATCATGAGTTCGTAGCACGATGGGTGTTTCCTTGCAGGTGAGGACGAGGGACATGCATTATGTTGTGATATCTTTCCTTTGTGTATACGTTCATGCCATTACATTGAGCTATTATTGTTGTATTTATGGTTCTTATATGACTTGTCATTAATCTCGTGTTCTTGTTCTTTACCTTATTTGTTATTGTGTCACTCATGCCTTCTACTTGCTAAACTTGCAAATACCATGCCTACTTCCTGCAGTCATAATTATATTTTTGTCGTATCTATTTTGGTTGCACTTAGTACATGCCTTTTACCGTGTTAGTCATTCATGCTTCTACTTGTTAACGAATAAAGATCATGTGTTCCCCTCTTATTCATTATATTTGTTTTTATGCCTCCAACATGCTAGTTAGTTGAAGTTACATTCCTTTTCTTAATTGTTGTCATCACCTAGATGCTTTCCGCCTAGTCTGTTACTGATGCCCTTATGTACATTCTCATTCATTATTGCTACTTGCGTATTTCCTATTTTGTCATTACTATTATCGGCATTTCTGCCATCCGGTTGGTACTGTTGTATGCATATCTAGCGAGTATGAGATAAATGCACGAAGGGTGTTGCCGTGAAATTGACTTGATATCAGAGTATATTCCTCACGTTATAAAAGTTATGGGGTAACTATTGTGGTTTATTGGTTTCACTCTAAGGAAATAATTGGTTGAGATATTGGAAACTGTTGAATTGTGATCTCTTTTAGTGTTCTGTTATTGTTTTGTACATTCATTTCGTGTACTCTATACTGTTATACTGTAGTATAGTTCAATTACTAGATTTCGATACAGATTTTTATTAGTGAGCATCTTTTTACTAAAAAGCCCCGTCACTACTTCGACGAGGTTAGACGAAATACTTACTGGGTACATGGGATCGGTTGTACTCATTTTACACTTTTGTACCTTGCGTGCAGACTTTTGGAGCAGATCTGCTGGTGATGTCGCGAGCTGACCCTAAAGATGTTCGTGCATTCCGGATATAGTTGCCACTTGTCCTTGGTCGCTTTAGATTTTGTTAATCTGTTTATGTATTTTTCAAACAGACCGTGTAATTATTTGTATCGACTTTGTAAATTCTAAGTCTTAGAAGTTCATGATTTGTACTACCACTTCTTGGGTTAATTTATAAAAGTTCGGATAATT
>AWOL01S0135206.1:0-15729 GCA_000715115.1 Nicotiana otophora
TGGGGAATTGATAGAAAACGAATTAGAGTTGGTTACCAATGAATTTGGGAAGAAAAGGTTCTTTAAAAATCGCCTCTGGTGTGTTTGAGATTGAAAAATGGTGTAAAATGAGCCAAGTCCCGATTTTTTCTTCTTTTACCCAGCTGCAAGTATCGCAATTGCGAACTCTTGTTCGCAATTACGACCATCGCAAATGCGAAGCACTGGTCGCAAATCCGAACAGTGCCCCCAGCTTGCTAAAGTCTCAAATGCGACAAAAACATTGCATTAGTGATACACCCCTTCATCACAAATGTGGTCAAAGGTTCGCAATTGCGAACCTGACTAAGTCTGGTGCCCAGTCGCAAAAGCAATCATGTGATGTTCGCAATTGCGAACATCTCTTCACAAATGCGAAGACTGCCCTGCCCAGCCTATTTTTTCAAATGCGAGCTCGACTTCGCAAAAGAGAAGTTCACATTTGTGAATAGGTACTCGCATATGCGAGACCTGCAGATCAACACCAGAAACTGAAGCACACTAGCTATCTCAAATCATCCAAAACTTATCTGATACACACCCGAAACTCGCCAGAGCCCCTCATGCTCCAAACCGAATATGCACACAAGTTTAATAACATAATACAAACTTGTTCTCTACCCCAAATCATCAAAATAACATCAAATTACAAGAATCGATCATCAAAACTCAAAATTTTTAACTTGAAACTCACTTTCACACTTTTTTTACATAACGGTTGGAAATGCGCTCGGGTCACCCTGGACCCCAACAAAAAGTGTGTAGAAGTCCAAAAATATCATATGAATCTACCAGAATCGTCAAAAAATTGTTCCGAGGTCGTTTATCAAGAATGTTGACCGTGGTCAACTCAAATCTCATTTTAAGCTTAAAATCATTTTTTCTTCAATTTGTTATATAAAAACTTTTCGAAAAATGACACGGACCACATACACAAATCAAAAAATACAAAATGGAGATAATAGATATCTCAAAGCACGAAAATAAAGGCTAATACTCAAAACAACCTATCGAATCGTCTCAACAAGTGTGACGACCTGATAGGTCGTTTGAGTACTAAGTGTTCTGAGAATTTCCATAACTTCATTTGATGTTTATTGATTTACTTTCATGGTCCTTGTTATTTTTCGAAAAGTTTTTATGTAAATTGTTTAAGAAAAAGTAATTTTTGACTTAAAATAAGGTTTGGGTTGACCACGGTCAATATTTTTAGTAAACGACATCGGATCGGTGTTTAGATAATTCCGGTAGGTTCGTATGAAATTTTTGACTTGTATGCATGTTTGGTTGGGGCCCGGGGTGATCCGAGCGCATTTATGCGCATTATGTGAAAAATAATAAAAATTGAGTTTAAAGTTGAAATCTTGAGTTTTGAGGATCGATTCTTGTTAATTGATGTTATTTTGATGGTTTGAGGTAGCAAGCAACTTTGTATGATATTATTACACTTGTGTGCATATTTAGTTTAGAGCTCGATGGGTTCAGGTGAATTTCGAAGTCATTGCAGATTGATTCAGATTAGTTGGTATTTATCAATTTCTGGTGTTGAACTGCAGGTCTTGCATTTGCGAGGAACTGTTCGCATATGCAAACTCCTCTTTTGCGAAGTCGAGCTCGCATTTGCGATAATGGGCTGGACAGGCCAATCTTCACATTTGCGAAGAATTGTTGGCAATTACGGACATTCCAGGATCGTATTTGCGATGGGTTGGTCTCTTTTGCTACTGGGCTCTAGACTTAGGCAGGTTCGCAAATGTGAACCTTTGACCACATTTGCGATGAAGGGGTGACTCGCAAATGCGCAGTTTTTAACGCATTTGCGACTTCTGTGAATCTGATGCATTAATCGCATTTGAGATCAGTATGTCGCATTATGGACACATGTTCGCAAATGCGACGTCTGCAACTGGGTAAAAGAGGAGAAAATCGGGACTTTAGCTTATTTTACACCATTTTTCAACCCTAAGCTTCTAGAGGCAATTATTGAAGAACCTTTTCTTCCCAATTTCATTGGTAAGCATCTCTAATTACTTTTCAATCAATTTCAATTACTTTTCATGACTTTTAAACAACAAATCAAGGAATTGCATGGTAAAAATTAAGGGTTTTGGATAGAATTTAGGGATAATGTAAAATTAAGATTTAGACCTCAAATTGAGGTCGGATTTCGAAATAAATCAAATATCCGAACTTGAGGGTAAATGGGTAATCAGATTTTGGTCTGAATCTCGAGTTTTGACCAAGCGAGCTTGGGGTTGACTTTTGTTGACTTTTTTAATTTAGCTAAAGATTGAATCTTTTTCATTCGTGGGTAATTTCTAAAGCTTATTTTGAATTGGTCGAAGGATATTTTGCTAGATTCGGTTGGTTTGAAGGTTTTTTCTAAAGGAAAAGCGTGGTTGAGTATTGATTTGGTTGGGGAAAAAGGTAAGTGTCATGTTTAACTTTGACTTTGAGGGAATTAGGACTTGGTTGGTCTATTTGCTACGTGAACTAAGTGTGAGAATGTTGTATATGTAAGGTGACGAGTGCATATGTGTTATCGTGGGTTCAAGCATGCGGATTGGGCTATTTACCATCATATGTTTCTTCATTCTATGTTATAGTTCATTGCATGCTTTGATTCGCTACATGTCTTTACTTGTTATTCATGTCTTACTTGCTATTCATGCCTTACTTATTATTTGTCAATTTGTTGCTATATGTTTCGGTTCATTCATTCTCCAATCAATACATGCTTACCTGCTATATGTCTCTACCTGTATTAATTGTATATCTTCACTGATTTATGTCTTTGCTTTCCTTTCCTTTACTGTCCTTACCTTACTTGTTGTACTTTATTACATTGTGTTCAATTGTGTGAGTCCTTTAGCTATTCTCGTGTTAATGAATTATTGAGGTTTCTGAGTACATGGTATTGGTTATTCTTTGTTGTACTAGTAGATCCTTGGTGCTTTGCACGCTTTGGTACCATTGGGATTTTGTTATTGCTTGTGTTGAGTTGTTCATGTTAATGAGTTGATATTGGGAACGGGTTGCGTGCCGTAACAGTATTGAAATGGATTGATAATGGGATCGGGTTGCATACTGCAACATATATTTATATGATATTGGGATCAGGTTGCACTCTACAACAGATATTGTGATATTGTTAGGATCGGTTTGGGCGCCGCAACGGAGTATGATGTGTTATAGTATTGTAGCTATAATGTTCTATTCCGGTACTGTGATAATATGATTTTGAGATGATGTTATTCTGGGGCCCTTTGTTAGTTGACCTTCGGGTCTCGTTCTTATGAGTTTACTTGCTTTCCCTATATTGCTGTTGCCTTTTATTATTATTCGTACAGGTTTATAGTGAGTGTCATTCCATAGCCTCATCATTACTTTGTCGAGGTTAGGCTCAACACTTATAGAGTACATGGAGTCGGTTGTACTCATAATACACTTATGCACTTCTTATGCAGATCCCGGTGTTGGTCCCAGTGGCGCATAAAGGAGTTTTGCCCTGCTCATGAGACTTGAGGTAGAGTTGCACGACATTCGCAGTCCCTGAAGTCCCCTTCTATTCTATCTTTACTTTTTATTTTGTTTAAAAACAATTGTATTTCATTCAGACCATATTTTTGGTAGACTAGTTGCTCATGTACTTGAGACTCTGGATTTCTGGGATTAGTATAGACGGTATTATTTATGGAATTATCATATGTATATTAGATTTTACTAATCGTTAATTATTATTATTATTATTATTATTATTATTATTATTGTTATTATTCTATTTTAAACTGTTAAAATTAATTAATTTTATGGTTGACGTTGGCTTGCCTAACAATTGGACATTATGGGTCATCACGGCCCCGTGGTTGGGATTTCGGGCCGTGACAAGTTGGTATCATAGAATTAGGTTGCCTAGGTCTCACGATTCATGAGAAAGCTTAGTAGAGTCTGGAGGATCGGAACTGAGAGATTTGTACTTATCTTCTAGAGGCTACAGAGCTTTAGGAAAAAAAATCACTTCTTTATTTCTCTATCATGCGATTTTATTTTATCTTTGAGTTTGAATCATTCTATTCTTATTCTCTCACATATGGTGAGGACACGCACATCTTCCACAGCCGATCAGGAGCCGGAGCCTCAGGTTGTTGCCACTATCAGGGGTAGAATCCGAGGCGGAGGGAGAGGCAGAGGTAGAGCTCAGCCTAGATACCGAGCAACATCACCTATTGCGGAGCCTCAGATCGAGAAGGAGGAGGAGGTCCATGTTCAGACTGTGCTGGTTGGACTAGCTCAAGTCTCATAGGGGTTTATTGCCACTCCCCTACTTTAGGACACTCTAGTCAGCCTGGTCAGCCTTATAGAGAGTGTGGCCCTGGCCGGTGTATTTCTAGTAGCTACAGCCGTCTCTTAAGCTGAGGGAGGGGCCTAGACTCCCTATACTCACACTCCAGAGTAGATGACTTCCGTATATCAGACTTCAGGAGTTTTAGCAAAATGAGCAGTTCCGCCTGTTATAGCTACATAGTTCGATGAGGCACCAACTATGTCGACAAAGGGGTTGAAGAGACTGGACAGGTTCACCAAGCTATTTCCTATTCATTGTACACCTTTTGAGGACCTACATGATTTCTTAGACCATTGCCATGAGGTGTTGCGCAACATGGGCATAGTGAAGTCGAATGGAGTTGACTTCATGGTGTTTAAGATGACTGGTTCTACCAAGAGATGGTGGCAGGAATATGTCTGGGGTAGGCCAACAAGTTCACCTTCACTCACTTGAGATTAGTTCTCGCAACTATTCTTGGAGAAGTTCATATATTTTACTCAAAGAGAGGATCTACACAGGAAGTTTGAGCGCCTCCAGTAGGGTAGCATAACAGTTACCCAGTATGAGACTAGATTTGTGGATCTATCATTTCATGGAGCAAAATTACTCCCTACCGAGAGGGATAAGGTAAGGAGATTTATAGATGGCCTTACTTATGGTATCATGCTATAGATTTCCAAAGAGACTGGGGATGATATTTCTTTCAACCAGGTTGTAGAGATTGCTACACGGATCGAGAGGATTCGTAGTCAGGGCATAGAGGCAGCATCTGAGAAGAGGCCTCGTTATTTCGGTAGTTTCAATGGTGCCTCATTAAGAGGCACAGGTTTATTTGGTAGAGGCCATCCTATCAGGCCCGTTCAGTCAGCACTTCAGGTGTCTCATGGTTCTTCAAGTGGTCACAGCGCATATGGGTCTCGTTTAGAGCAGCCAGTATTCAGTACACCTTCAGCTTCTATCAGTGCACCGCCGCTATAGAGTTACTATGGTGGTCATCCGGGTCATCAGAGATCATCTCAGATTCAACAGTTATACCAGCTGCGTGGTTTCTTTGAGTGCGGAGACGCAAGCTATATCAGGAGGTACTATCCCAGATTGAGGAGCAGCATACCACAGCAGGGTACCCGTGCTATGATTTCGGCACCGGTTGCTCTATTGACCGCTCAGTCAGCTAGAGACGGGGGTCAGTAAGCCTGAGATAATGGTCAGGCCGTTAGAGGTGGAGGATAGCCAGTTAGAGGCCATCCGAGAGGTAGAGGTCAGAGTGGTGGGGCTCAGCCCCATTTCTATGCATTCCCAGCTAGACCTGAGGCAGAGTCGTCGGATGCGGTCATCACATGTATATTTCTAGTTTGCCATAGAGATGTATTAGTTCTATTTGATCCGGGTTCCACTTATTCATATGTGTCATCCTATTTTGATTCATATTTTGATATGTCTCGTGATTCTTTGATTGCTCCTATTTATGGGTCTATGCATGTTGGTGATTCTATTATGGTAGACCGGGTATATCGTGCTTGTTTGGTCACTATCGGGAGCTGTGAGACTAAGGTTTACCTTCTATTACTTGATATGGTAGATTTTGACGTGATCTTGGGCATGGATTGGTTGTCACCTTATCACACTATTTTAGATTGTCACGCCAAGACTAAGTGATTAAACATGCCGGGGTTGACTCGATTGGAGTGGAGAGGGACTCCTGGTCATTCCACTAGCAGGGCCATTTCTTATGTGAAGGATTGACGTATGGTCGAGAAGGGGTGTCTGGCATATTTGGCCTATATCTGTGATTCTAGTGTAGAGGTCCCTTCCATGGATTCGATACCAGTTATGCGTGAGTTTCGAGAGGTGTTTCCTATAGATTTGCCGGGAATGCCACCCAACAGAGATATCGACTTCTGCATTGACTTGGTTTTGGGCACTNGTACCAGTTATGCGTGATTTCGAGAGGTGTTTCCTACAGATTTGCCGGGAATGCCACCCAACAGAGATATCGACTTCTGCATTGACTTGGTTTTGGGCACTCAACCCATTTCTATTCCACCATACCATATTGCCCCAGTTGAGTTGAAAGAATTGAAGGAGCAGTTGCAGGATTTGCTTGATAATGGATTCATTAGACCGAGTGTTTCACCTTGGGGTGCACCAGTGTTGTTTGTGAATAAGATGGATGGATCGATAAGGATGTGTATAGATTATCGGCAGTTGAACAAGGTCACTATCAAGAACAAGTATCCGTTGTCGAGGATTGATGACTTATTTGACCAGCTTCAGGGTGCAAGGTATTTTCGAAGATTGATTTGAGATCTGGCTACCATCAGGTGAATATTAGGGCATCATATCTCTCTAAGACATCTTTTCGGACTCGGTATGGTCACTACAAGTTCTTAGTGATGTCATTTGGCTTGACTAATGCCCCAATAACCTTTATGGATTTGATAAACCGGGTGTTCAAGCCCTATCTGGATTCTTTTGTGATCGTCTTCATTGATGATACTTTGGTTTACTCATGCAGCCGAGAGGAGCATGATCAATATCTACGGATTATACTTCAGACTTTAAGGGATCGCTAGTTATATGCCAAGTTTTCAAAGTGTGAGTTCTGGTTGGACTCAGTTGCCTTTTTGGGCCATGTTGTATCTTTCGAGGGCATTTAAGGTGGATCCTAAGAAGATTAAGGCAGTTCAGAAGTGGCCTAGACCTACTTCAACCACAACGATTCGAAGTTTCTTGTGTTTGGCGGGTTATTATCGTCGGTTCGTAGAGGGGTTTTCATCTATCTCAACCTCATTGACCAAGTTGACCCAGAAGGGTGCTCTTTTTAGATGGCCTGATGAGTGTGAGATGAGCTTTCAAAAGCTCAAGACTGTATTGACTACAACCCAATATTAGTGTCGCCTATAGGTTCAGGATATTACACAGTGTATTGTGATGCATCGCGCATTGGGCTTGGTACGATGTTGATGCAGGACGGTAGGGTGATTGCCTACACGTCTCGGCAGTTGAAGATTCATGAGAAAAATTACCATGTGTATGATTTAGAGTTGGCAACCATTGTTCACGCACTGAAGATTTGGAGGCACTATCTATACAACGTTCAATAAGGACCTTAATATGCGGCAGCGAAGATGGTTAGAGTTGTTGAAAGACTATGATATCACCATATTATATCATCCCGGGAAGGCCAATATAGTGGTCGATGCATTGAGTAGGCAGGTTGTGAGCATGTGTAGTTTGGCATATTTACTAGAAGTGGAGAGGCCACTAGTTATGGATGTTTAGGCATTGACCAATCGGTTGGTGAGGTTGGATATTTCAGAGCCTAGCCGAGTTCTTGCTTGTGTTGTGGCACAGTCCTCGTTGTTAGAGCGTATCAAGGCTCACTAGTTTGATGATCCTCACTTGTTGGTGCTAAAGGATATAGTGTAGCGGGGTGGTCCTAAGGAGGTTGTGATTGGTGATGATGGTGTACTGCAGCTTCAGGGCCGTATTTTTATTCCAAATGTTGATGCGTTGAGAGAGTTGATCCTTAAGGAGGCTCACAGTTCGCGCTATTACATTTATCCAGGTGTCACGAAGATATACCGTGGCTTGAAACAACACTATGGGTGGCAAAGAATGAAAAAAAGATATTGTTGCTTATCTATCTCGGTGTTTGAATTGTCAATAGGTGAAGTACGAGCATCAAAAACTTGGTGGGTTGACTCAGAGATTAGAGATACCGGAGTGGAAGTGAGAGCGTATCACTATGGATTTTGTGGTAGGCTTACCATGGACCTTGAGGAAGTATGACGTAGTCTGGGTTATTGTGGACCGGTTGACTAAGTTCGCACACTTCATTCCGGTGATGACTTCCTATTCTTTAGAGCGGTTAGCTCAGATTTACATTCGGGAGATTATCCGCCTGCATGGCATGCCCATTTCCATCATTTCTGTCCGATGCACACAAATCACATCATAGTTTTGGAGAGCCGTGCAATGTGAGTTGGGAACGCGGTTCGAGCTGAGCATTGCATTTCATCCTTAGACGGACGGACATTCCGAGCGCACTATTCAGATATTGGAGGACATGTTACATGCCTATGTTATTAATTTTGGATATTTATGGGATCAAGTTCTGCCGCTTTCAGAGTTCGCCTACAACAACAGTTATCAGTCAAGTATTTAGATAGCTCCGTACGAGGCCTTATTTAGGAGGTGATGTCGTTCGCCAATTAGTTGGTTTGAGACTGGAGAGTCTAGATTGTTGGGCACTGATTTGGTCCGTGATGCTATGGAAAAGGTTAAGGTGATCCAGGAGCGACTTTGTATAGCTCAGTCCAGCCAAAAGAGTTATGCAAACCGAGAGGTTCGAGATGTGGCTTACATGGTGTGTGGGAAGGTTCTTCTCCGAGTGTCACCTATGAAGGGAGTAAAATGGTTTAGGAAGAAGGGCAAGTTGAGCCTGAAGTTTATTGGCCCATTTGAGATCTTGTAAACGTTTGGCGAGGTTGCTTATAGGCTTGCATCCTAGCCGTACATACAGTATTTCACGTCTCCATGCTTTGAAATTACCATGAGGACAGGTCACATGTTCTAGACTTCATCACGGTTAAGCTTGATGAGAATTTGGCCTTTGAGGAGGAGCCGGTGGCCATTCTAGACCAGCAAGTTCGAAAGTAGAAATCCAAGAGTTTTCCTTCTGTCAAAGTGCAATGAAGAGGTCAGTCGATTGAGGAGGCTACGTGGGAGTCCGAGTCTGATATCCGGAGTAGATACCTCCACCTTTTTTATGTCCATTCGAGAATGAACGTTTCGTTTTTAGGTAGAGAATGTGACGACATGATAGGTCGTTATAAGTACTAGCCTTAATTTTAGTGTTCTGAGACCACCCATAGCTTCATTTGATGTTTATTGATTTGTGTGCGTGGTCCGTGTCGTTTTTCGAAAAGCTTTTATGTAAAATTTTGAAAAAATGATTTTTGACTTAAAATAAGATTTGGGTTGGCCACCAACAACAGTTTTTGTAAATGACCTCGGATAGGTGTATTGACGATTTCGATAGATTCGTATGATATTTCTGAACTTGTACATACGTTTGGTTGGCGTCCGGGGTGAACCTAGCGCATTTCGTCGCATTATGTGAAAAATTGTAAATATTGAGTTGAAAGTTCAAATCTTGAGTTTTGAGGATCGATTCTTGTTAGTTGATGTTATTTTGATGATTGGAGGTAGCGAGCAACTTTGTATGATGTTATAATACTTGTGTGCTTATTTGGTTTGGAGCCCCAGGGGCTAGGGTGAGTTTCGGAGGCGTTGCAGATTGATTCAGAATAGTTGATGCGTATCAGTTTCTGGTGTTTAAATCCAGGTCTCACATTTGCGAGCATCTGTTCGTAAATGCAAACTCCGATTTTGCGAAATCGAGCTTGCATTTGCGATAATAGGCTGGGCAGGGCAATCTTCACAATTGCGAAGAAATGTTCGCAATTGCATGTAAGGCCCTGTAAAATTTTTCCTAAAAACCTGGATTTCGTGATGCCAAAGTAGGCATATGATTACTGCGCACTCAGCGCAAGTTTGACTCAATTTGGGTGATCGTGGACCGACTCACGAAATCAGCACACTTCTTGCCTGTTAAATCTACCGACACAGTGGAACAGTATGCTCAGTTGTATATCAAGGAAATAGTCAGGCTACATGGCACTCCAGTTTCTATCATTTCCGATCGAGGGGCTCAGTTCATGGCAAATGTTTGGAAGGAATTTCAGCAAGGTTTGGGTACTCAGGTAAATCTTAGTACAGCCTTCCATCCACAGACCGACGGGCAAGCAGAGTGGACTATTTAGATGCTTGAGGACATGTTGCATTCTTGTGTTCTTGATTTCAAGGGTAGCTGGGATGATCATTTACCACTCATAGAGTTTGCTTATAACAATAGCTTTCATGCTAGTATTCAGATGGCACCATTTGAGGAATTATATGGTAGGAGATGTAGATCTCCCATTGGGTGATTCGAAATTGGGGAAGCAGAGTTCATAGTGTCAGGCCTTATGCATCAGGCTATGGAAAAAGTTAAAATCATTAAGGAGCGGTTGAAAAATGCTCAGAGTCGTCAAAAATCCTATTCGGATGTTCGTTGCAGAGACTTAGAGTTCAAAGAAGATGATTGTGTATTTATGAAGGTTTCCCCCATGAAGGGTATAATGCGGTTTGGGAAAAAGGGGAAATTGGGTTCGAGGTATGTCGGGCCATACAAAATCATCCAGAGGATCGGTCAGGTGGCGTACAAGCTTGAGCTACCACCCGAAATGTGATTAGTTCAACCGGTATACCATGTGTCTATGTCGAAGAAGGTAGTTGGAGATTCGTCAGCTATTATGCCGGTTGAGACCATTGAGGTTAATGAAGAATTGTCATATGAAGAAATTTCGGTTGCCATTCTTGATAGACAAGTCCGAAAGTTGAGGAATAAAGAAATTGCCTCCGTGAAAGTGTTATAGAGAAACCAACAGGTTGAAGAGGCCACGTGGGAGGCCGAGGAAGAGATGAAGAAGAAGTATCCTTACTTGTTTGAATAGCTGTGTAATCCTTTTTATGAACTTGTCGCCTACGAATTTTGTATCACTTGTTCAGTTAATGTAAAGGTGTTCCTTTTGATTATATATTGTTTACATGAGGCCACAGTTGGTGTTGTTATGAGTTATGTTATGTTATTGGTTTCTGTACATGTTGTTAGGATGTGATTCTGGGGCTCTCTGACAGGTGGTTAGGCCTAGTTACAAAGGAAACTCTGGCGAAAGTTTTAAAAATTTGAGGAGTTAGTTAAATTTGGGACTGCTGGTGTGGGGTATGAAAAACTGAGTTGTACAAGGTACTAATAATGGACCTTGATCCTCATTCGAGGACGAATGATCTTAAGTGGGGGAGGATGTAAGGCCTCGTAACATTTTTCCTAAAAACTCGAATTTCGTGATGCCAAAGTAGGCATAGAGGTTAATAATAGTAGAAGCTCGCCGCGGTTCGGACTTTTTGGATTGAACATTGCGTTGGGGAGTTGAAGAAAATATTGGGCAGAAGTAGGCATTTTTGCGGCTCATTCTGCGATCGCAGAACCACTCTGCGGATCGCAAACTGGTCGCAGAGTAGGGCCGATTTCTGGGGCATTTTTGATGCCCAATTTTACGGCCATTATGCGACCGCATAACCGTTTCACGGGCCGCATTATTGTCGCATATCCCTCCTTGGGATTTTTCGGAGGGAGGTTCTGTGGTGCGCTATGCGACCACAGAACCGTTATGCGGTGCATTATGCGACCGCAGAACAGGTCTGCGGGATGCATAGTGACCGCAGACCAGGTCAGTTTCTTTGTAGTTCTCGCACCCATTTTCGCGGTCATTTCGCGGACCGTATAACCACTATGCGGTCGCATATGCGACCGCAGAACCCGTTCCGGAGCTTCAATTTTGGGGTTTTTAAACCCGACCCTATTTCGTTAAAACACATTCCATGGACCATTTTGATCATATTTTCTGATATTTTTAGAGTGAGAGAGGGGGTCCTAGAGGAATGAAGTAATCTACATCAAGGTGTTATTCAATTCTCACTTAAAACCTTGAAGATTATCAAGAGAGGCACCTAGGTCTTCTTCCTAAGAGGTAAGATTCTATCACCCAAACTCTTAATTTCAAAATATAACTAGAATGGGCCATTAGTAAGGTAATTCATAGGGACGAGAGTTCTTACCTTACATGCATGTGTTCCTATGGTGTGTGGGAAGGTTGTGAGTTAAAGATAGAAAAGAATGGGGTGTGGGTTGGTGGAGTCTTTCACAAAAAGGGCCTTAAAACATTGATGCACACCTAGTATTTGATAATATGCTCAAATGAGCTAAAACCATATTTATCTTCCTAATTTTTGGTTCAATTTTGTTATATTGCTTAAATAGATTGAAGTTGCTAATATTCCGGAACATCTTAGAGTTTTAAGAATCTCAATTGAGGTATGTTGGTTAAACCCCCTTCTTCTTAGAATCGAACCCCACAGTGTTCATGTAATTGGAGTAAGCTCTTGATTATTATAGAATTGGCGATTTCTAATGTGTTTGTGTTGAAGGATGTAAGTTCAATATTTATTCTAAAGGCTTCATCATGTTATCTTGTTATTTGAGGATGTGTTCAAAAATGTGGAATATGTGTTAGAAATATTAAGACTTCATATCAAGATTGAAATAAAGGTTGTTATGCNCTTCAATTCTCACTTAAAACGTTGAAGATTATCAAGAGAGGCACCTAGGTCTTCTTCCTAAGAGGTAAGATTCTATCACCCAAACTCTTAATTTCAAAATATAACTAGAATTGGCCATTAGTAAGGTAATTCATGGGTATGGGNAAAACATTGATGCACACCTAGTATTTGATAATATGCTCAAATGAGCTAAAACCATATTTATCTTCCTAATTTTTGGTTCAATTTTGTTATATTGCTTAAATAGATTGAAGTTGCTAATATTCCGGAACATCTTAGAGTTTTAAGAATCTCAATTGAGGTATGTTGGTTAAACCCCCTTCTTCTTAGAATCGAACCCCACAGTGTTCATGTAATTGGAGTAAGCTCTTGATTATTATAGAATTGGCGATTTCTAATGTGTTTGTGTTGAAGGATGTAAGTTCAATATTTATTCTAAAGGCTTCATCATGTTATCTTGTTATTTGAGGATGTGTTCAAAAATGTGGAATATGTGTTAGAAATATTAAGACTTCATATCAAGATTGAAATAAAGGTTGTTATGCCAAATTGTATGAAAAGCCTCTATGTGCCTACAACAACAACAACAACAACAACCCAGTATAATCCCACTAGTAGGGTCTGGGGAGGGTAGTGTGTACGCAGACCTTACCCCTACCCTGGGGTAGAGAGGCTGTTTCCAATAGACCCTCGGCATCCTTCCCTCCAAGAACTTCCCACCTTGCTCTTGGGGTGACTCGAACTCACAACCTCTTGGTTGGAAGCGGAGGGTGCTTACCATCAGAGCAACCCACCTTGTCTAAAGCCTCTATGTGCCTAAGATTCCCAAATTGCTCATATGTGAATTTAATGTCTTGAATGGGAAGCCTTATTGTTGCTGATAATGATAATGATATTGAATGTGAAAAAGGGGTCTGGAACTATGAAATACGCCCAAGTTCCAAGACTGACTTTGTAATCGTAATCACTAGTGCCAATGAATCGAAAGTATATGAAAGAAGTACGATGTGAGATGATTGATTGAAAAAGGTAATGTCTCAAATGAGATGGCCTAGTCGATCGGGCCGAGATCAGACTCCGTGTAAGAACACGGTGGTATTGTGGATGAAATTGTGAAAATGGTTGATGTCTCAAAAGAGATGGCCTAGCCGATCGGGCCGTGATCGGACGCCATGCCACACACATGGTGGTACTGTGCTGGAAAGTTATAATGAAATTGTGGTAATGTCTCAAATGAGACGGCCTAGCCGATCGGGCCGAGATCGGACTCCATGTAAGAATATAGAGGTATTGTGAATTGTGGAATATCGGTACTAAAGATCACCCAACCTAATAATATGGAAATTGTCTTACAAACGTATATGATCCTTAACTTGTCATTTTACTATTATTTGAAGCCCTTACTGAATTCTTGATTGTTCCTCTTGTATTATTATTCATTCTATTGAGTTGGTGTTTAGCTTTGCATACTAGTGCTATTCGACGGTACTAACGTCCCATTTGCCGGGGGCACTGTATCTTTAAATGGATGCAGGTGGTTACATAGCAGACAATGTTGATCACAGATAGTGTTGCATCCTCTTCTCAGCGGACTCGGTGAGCCCTATTTCATTCTGGGATCATGTATTGTACCTTTTGTTTATATTATGGTCACTTTTTGAGGTATAGCCAGGGCCTTGTTGCCGGCACCATCTTCACTCTCTTTTGTATCTTTAGAGGCTCCGTAGACACTACTATGTAGGTTTTATATGGGTGTTGGGAATGTTAAACAAGTACATGTTGTGTTGATCACTCGTCTCACTCAGACTATAAGAAATGTGTATTTTGAGACTTAAAGGCGCAATGTCTAATGAAACAATTTAGGATTGTATGAATGAGCTTCCTACTGTATAATTAATGAAATCACGTCTTTTCTTGATCATGGGTGAATTGGGTAGAAAATATATAACAGGCTTGCTCAGCCGGGTTCACTCGGTTGAGTGCCGGTCGTGCCTCCCGAGGATGGGGCGTGACATTGCAAATATGCCAGGATCACTTTTGCGATGGGTTGGTCGCTTTTGCGACTAGGCTCTAGACTTAGGCAGGTTCGCAAATGCGAACCTTTGACCGCATTTGTGATGAATGGGTAACTCGCAAATGCGCAGTTTTTGTCGCATTTGCAACTTATGTGCATATGATGCACTGATCACATTTGCAATCAGTGTGTCGTATTTGCTAACAAATGTTCGCAAATGCGATGTCTGCGGTTGGGTAAAAGAGGATAAGATCAGGACTTACCTCAGATTACACCATTCTTCAATCCTAAGCTATCTAGAGGCGATTTTTGAAGAACGCTTTCTTCCCAAATTCATTGGTAAGCATCTCTAATTACTTTTCAATAAATTTCAATTACTTTTCTTGACTTTTTAACATTAAATTTAGGAATTTCATGCTAGAAATTAGGGGTTTTGAGTAGAATTTAGGGATTATGATAATTGAGATTTAAACTTAAAATTGAGTGTGAATTTCGAAATAAATCACATATCTGGGCTTGAGGGTGAATAGGTAATCGAGTTTTGGTCTGAATCTAGGGTTTTGATCAGGCGAGCCCAGGGTTGACTTTTGTTGACTTTTTTAATTTAGCTAAAGATTGAACATTTTTTATTTGTGGGTATTTTCTAAAGCTTATTTTAAATTGTTTGAACGATATTTGTCTAGATTCGGTTGGTTAGGAGGCTTGTTCTAAAGGAAAAGCCATGGTCGAGTATTCATTTCATTGCGGAATCAGGTAAGTGTCTTGTTTAACATTGATTTGATGGAATTGGAACTTGTTTGGTCTATTTGCTACGTGAACTAAGTATGGTAATGGAGTATATGCGAGGTGACGAGTGCATATGCGTTGTCATGGGTTCAAGCATGCGGGTTGGGCTATTTACCTTTATATCTTTACTTATTCTATGTTATATTTCGTTACATGCTTTGATTCGCTACATGTCCTTACTTGTTATTCATGCCTTACTTGCTATTCATACCTTACTTGTTATAGGTTAGTTAGTTGCTGCATGGTTCGGTTCATTCATTCGTCAATCAATACCTGCTTACCTACTATATGTCCCTGCCTGTATTAATTATATATCTTCATTGATTCATGTCTTTACTTACCTTTACTGTCCTTACCT
>AWOL01S0135214.1:1493-14798 GCA_000715115.1 Nicotiana otophora
CCGTTCCCTAAAATATCATACGAACTTATTTGAAACCTCAAATCACCTAAAACGATGCTAAAACCATGAATTATGCTCCAATTCAAGCTTAATGAAACTTAGAATTTCCAACTTCTACCTTCGATGTCGAAACCTATCAAATCAACTCCGATTGACCTCAAATTTTGCACACAAGTCATAAATGATATAACGGAGCTATAAAAATTTTCAGAACTGGATTCCGACTCCGATGTCAAAAAGTCAACTCCCCAGTCAAACTTCCAAACTTAAATTCCTATTTTAGTCATTTCAGGCATAATTTAACTACGGACTTCCAAATAAAATTTCGAACACGCTCCTAAGTTCAAAATCACCATACGGAACTGTTGGAATTGTTAGAATTCTATTCCGAAGCTATTTTCTCAAAATGTTGATCGAAGTCAAATTTGGCCTTTTAAAGCCAACTTAAGGAACCAAGTGTTCCGATTTCAACCCAAACACTTCCAAATCCCGAACCAACCATCCCCGCAAGTCATAAATCATAAAAAGCACATACAAAAAGTTTTATTTTAGGGAACGGGGTTCTAAAAGTCAAAATAACCGGTTGGGTCATTACAATTGAATTCTTTATAATTGTTTCTTCAAATCTTGGTTTTTTATTTTATTTCATTTGAAAATAATTTTTTCACATTTGTAAGTGATGAAACTTATTAATTAATAGTTAGTGTTTAGTGAATAACAGCTTATAAATATTTATATCCATTAATGTTCTTTTAGTAAGGATTAGAGTATTGAATTATTTTTTAATTTATTAATAGCTTATTGGAAGCATATAATGCTAAATTTATTATATAATTGTGAACTATTCCCTTAAATTATATTAGTAAATAATTAATCTGCAAATATCTTATTAACAAAATAAACGGTTTAATTAATCACGTTTTTATGTTAAAAAGGGGACTCTTAAATCTAAAAGAAGTGCAAAGTGTTTCAATTTTTTCCAAATGTGTATTTGCAGTGTATGTTTTTTTCTTGTCTGTTTTCCTCTTTGTAATATTCGTTTTCTTTTAGCCTATGTGGCTTAGAAGTCTTATTAATGTGAATGTGCAATGTTTTTCCTTAAGCTTTTAAACCTAAAAACTGTATTATGATGTGTCACTATTTTTCTTTTACAAATATGATATATTACATAGTTCAAATAAAGAAAACTCTAATATAGAAAATTTTGTTGATTTAAAAATCCTAAATATTAGGAAAATAATTAAATAACTATTGTCTTAAATATTAAAAAAATAACTAAAGGGCTATTTTGTCCAATGCGAGATCTATTTTTAATTTTTAAAAGGTAAAAAAGACGAACGACATTTTGCTAAGGATCTTCGTGCTTTTTATATAGTATAGATAGATAGATATAGATAATCCTGAAATTTCCTTCCCGAAAATCTCCTTACTCCTTTTCTCTATTGCAGTCTTATTTTTTCGTCCTTCTTCCTTCAATCTATTCAAATTACTTACTACGTAATTGTTACTCCATGCGTTTTACTTTATATAATTTTATATGGAGTATTTGTAGAGTCAAACATTTTTTTAATCACAAATTTTCATATATTTCTAAAGAAAAAAAATGAATAATAGAAAGTCAAAAAAGTGCACTTTTTATAGTTCTAATTCCAATTATGTAAAATCTATTTTAAAGTATTAAGAAATTAATATCTGAATTAAAATCGAAATTAGAAAATATTACTTCTTTCTCCAAAAACTCCTTCACTATTCACTCTTAGCTATTTTTTCTATATATTTACTCCAACTGATCTGATTCTACCAATTAAATTATGTAGTCCCTCTTATATTTTTTGTTTATCATGTTTGATTTTTACACAAATTTTAACAAAAAATAATTATAAATAATTTATTCTATTAATTTTATTTTATTTTTTAATCCTAATTTATTACTCCTACGTATTATTATTACTTTCACTATATTAATCTTTAGGTGTAAGTATAATTACTTTAGTTTTAGAAGTTGAATATGCTGACAGTGGGACCCAACGCGAAGGAATGGCAACGAACCATATCCTTATCCCGCGGATTACACACTTTCATCAACTGCCTTTCATCTTCTTGACTCAGCTTCCTCCGCCTTCCCAGCTGGAGGAAAATTTAGCTCACTCCTCTTATTATGGCTTTCTCTTCGCCACTATTCTCTCCCGTTAACTTCGCCTTAAACCCTAACCCTCAAATCCATCCTAAATGCTCTAAAACCAACCGCCGGAACTTCTCCCTCTGCGCCATTCCGCCACTCTCTACTGCCACCGACATATCGGCGGTCACCGGTCCGTTGGACGGAACGACTCTCGCCGTACTCGGCGGTGGTTCCGTGGCAGCACTTGCAGCTATCCTCTCGCTTGCCGACCCCGAGCGCCGGCGGCAACTGCAAGCGGAGGAGGTTGGCGGCGGCGACAAGGAGGTGGTGAGAGAGTATTTCAACAACAATGGGTTTCAGAGGTGGAAGAAGATATATGGCGACACGGATGATGTGAACAAAGTGCAGTTGGATATAAGACTGGGACACTCTAAAACTGTTGAGAATGTGATGAAAATGTTGACTGAAGAGGGCTCTCTTCAGGGAGTTACTGTCTGCGACGCTGGTTGTGGGACCGGTTGTTTATCCATTCCTTTAGCCAAAGAAGGTGCTGTTGTATCAGCTAGTGATATTTCAGCTTCGATGGTCGCTGAAGCCCAAAAACAGGTGATCCTTTTCGAATACTTTTTAGTTTTTACCGACAATATTTACACATATATCCTCCAGTTCATTTTATGTCTTAGTTTGTCTGGACAAGGAAATTGGATTAACAAGAGAATTGTCTAGGCACCAAGAAACTTTTGAATCTTGTGGTTAAACTAAAGATATATGTAAATGTACCAAAATACCTTTGAATCTCGTGGTCTTAAGCATGCAATGTGAGATGCTGGAATTAAAAGTTACTAAATATAGAAGGTAACATTCTTTTTGAAACAAACTAAAAAGGAAAGTAAGATATATTAATTGAAACAAACTAAATTAGAGCGTGGGAAATGCAGTTTCTTAGCTCGTTCCTTTTCATTTTAGTGGCAACTTTTCTATTATCCTTACTTTGGAGTATCTCTTAGATTGTAAGAGGAGCTTTGTTTCGTCTTTTAAAAAAACTTGTTTTAGACGTGTCATTGATATTGGGATTATGGCATTTGTGGAGTTGAGAACTGAACAATACTTCTTAATATGAAGGCGCAAGAGGAGTTGTTCAAGGCTAAGGATGACCAGTCCCTGGCACCAGTAATGCCAAAATTTGAAGTGAAGGACTTGGAGAGTTTGGATGGGAAGTATGACACAGTGGTCTGCTTAGATGTTATGATACATTACCCACAAAGTAAGGCTGATGGTATGATTGCTCATCTTGCGTCATTGGCTGAGAATCGTTTGATCCTGAGCTTCGCCCCAAAGACATTCTATTATGATTTGTTAAAAAGAATCGGAGAGTTGTTCCCTGGACCTTCAAAGGCTACACGAGCATATCTTCATGCAGAGGCTGATGTGGAGAGGGCACTGCAAAAAGCTGGGTGGAAGATAAGGAAGAGAGGCTTGATTGCCTCACAATTTTACTTTGCAAAGCTTATTGAGGCTGTCCCTGCTTAGGATTGAAAGGCAAGTGAGATCTCATTTGTTTGGCCATGTTTCTTTGCTGCTGGTTAGAGATTAGGAAGTTCGTTGAGTGTTTATCATGAATGCGTTATCTCACTCCTCCATTTTCTAACTGTATAATAGTTTATAATGTATCTAAATTCTGCTTCTGACTTGGAAAAATTTTGTTGATATTATTAATATATCATGAAATGTAAATGTTAGTCATCATTTGGTGGCTTTGGTTCATTCATTCTCGTTTTTAACTTTTGCGGTTCTCTGCCAGCAGCTCTGCTACATTTTTCCTCAAATAATGCTCGATTGTTGTGAAATCCTTTCCTCCCTTTTCTTAAGCTTCTATATTTCATTCCATGTGTATCAGAAACATCAAGATAATATTTTGAACAGTTAGCGGCAGTAAAAGAAAATACAAAATAATTGTTTAAAAATTAGTTCAAGAGATAACACATTACATCAAAGTTGAGAATTGAACAGTTAAATGAATTTGATTTCTTAAAGTCATGTAAACTGTAAGATAATATTATTAGTGGAATGGTGTTAAACATTTAGGCTAAAGATGGAGATAATGTCTAAAAAATTGGAGAAGAGGGAGTAGAATTTACTATCAAGTAATCCATTTTGGAGATGAGGTTGAACCTGTGAATTCTCAGTTATCTTGCTAAATGTTTGCTTTCCTATGTCCAACTATCATCAATGTTTTTAGATAGATTGATGCTAGTTAAATTCATCACAGAAGAGACCATCATTCATAGTTGAAGGCAGATGTAAATGAGATCTTATGGTTGTCAATAGGTTGTGAAGATCACCAAGTAACCAGAAACCATACTTTCATAATCACTGTCAAGAACCTTGATAATCGATGAACAATCAAAACCTACTATTAAATTGTCATTATCTTATGTCTTTGTCCATCACATCTTATCAGCAACTCTTGCTAGTGCATCAGCAACCTTGTTAAGAGCAACAATTAAGCTATCAGTGTGTTCCTTCTGCTGCTCCCTGTCCAGTTGACGGTTGTCGATTTGAGCATCAAGTTGTGCATGAAGCATATTGGTGTTTTGCTCCATAGTTTTCAGCAGTTTATATCCCAGACTAGTAGCAATACAACCATCTAGTGATTGTCTTCTTCTCTTCACTCCGTCCTTAAACATGGAGCGTTTCCAGAAATCTGATCCAGGCTGTTCACCTTCAGCTGTACCTGAGAGCAATACAGAGGAATGTACTTTACTGTTAAAATCTTTACGGTATAGCATTTAACTAAAGCTGTTATGGATAACTTAAGTTGAATGGTGGCACTTTGAAATGTGCTATTAAATTAGAGTCATCTGAAAAATGATCCATCTATTTTTATTTATTTATTTATTTAAGTTTCTGATCATTTACTTGTACCACTCATCCTGTCTAGCTTACTGGAGTTACGGTTAAATTTTAACAGAATATTTGTGAAATTGCAAAATGTGATTTGGCTGTTACAAACCAAGCAAGAAAAAAGAGTTGGCACAAAAGTCTGTGTGATAGCAAGTATGTGCTAGGAAAGATGGGGCTGCTTCAAGCTTTGAATTGTTGGTTATTATTGGTTATAGATGGGATGGACAGTGGTAGTATGAACCAAATCTCATATTAAATGTGTTAATTTTGATAATGCTCTGTTTGGTAGGAAGTTCATAGAGTTGTATGCTTGTGAAGGGCTTACTTTCTGATGGATTGTAGTTGTCAAGAAAATATTTTTGCCACCAGGATAGAATTTGTACCTCCAACAATATAAATAGGATACAAATATAGTTCTACAGAATAAAATAGTTCCTCCAACATTATAAATCCAGAATTGTGCTAAATTACGAAAAAATTGTGCTAACCATGATATAATAACAGGGCAATTGTCATCATGAAAGTTGCGTCCAACAATCTCAGATCGGTTCTGATGTAAAAAGTAACAAGTTCTGGTTGAGAGCAAAGCATTTTGAAGGACACTTTAATTTACCTGATATAGGCGTGGGAGAGGGAATGGACTTAGCTTTCTTATCTTTGGCAATCCCTTCCTTCAGTGGGTTGCTTCCAATATCCTCCATGGCTGGAAACAGAACATCATCTGCCATGATATATCCGTCTGTATGAGAAACTGCTTCAGCCTCTGTGTTCTCCTGCTCGTTTTCCTCTTCCTCTTTCTCTTCCTCTTCTTCTGCTGTTTCAATCCCATAATCAACTTTATCATCTGTAGTTATGGTTACCAGAGCTAGTTGATATGCTTCTGCTGTGAATTCCTTCCCATCCAAGACATCATAAACTTCTCTGTCAAAAAAACCTGGTAGCTTTTTCTCTCGCCTTAGATCATTACTCATAATCCAATAAGAGTCGCTGCTTCCATTTGCTTGTGACTCCCATGCCTTAATTTTCCTGAAGTCACTGATCATGTTGCTCCATCGTTTTCTACATTGAACAGGTCCTCTGTTTGCTCCATGTTGTCTGCAGTAAGAGGAGACTGAATTCCATTTAGGTTCCGGCTTGTCTGAACCGAACACAGAACTGGATTTACGCCCCCTATGAGTTCTTTCCTCTGCAGTCTTTTTTCCTTCTATGAGAACAAGTGTTTCTTGTCTGGTCCATCGCGAGTGTCTTGGTGTTTTACTTATGTCATCTGTGCCTTCAGTTGGTTTTTGCTGTCCATCAACCAAGTCAGCTAAAGATGTGGTGTTCTCAATCATCTCTGTTGAGCCTAATGTCTTTGATTTCTGTTTTCAGAGGTCAATTGGGGTGAGTTAACATTGCACAAAAGGGACAGTATAAAAAGATCCGCAGATAGTCTATTGATGGAAACTTGACAATTGGGTCTCTATACATTGTGGAAGAGATTTACCAAGTTGATTGAAGGATTGTTGATTGACTTCCAAACAAAGGCCAGAATTCCTTCTTTGGGGATTGGATTTTAAAGGCTTTCTTGTTCAAGCATAGGATTTTTTAAGAGATGGTACCCCTTAATTGGACAGATTTGTTAAAGTATATCTGTTGTTACCCTAATTGTTAGTGCCCTTTGCTGGATGAATGTGTTGTGACTTGTCTCAGACAAGTATCACCTCAAAACTTACAGCCTTGCTTGATTCTCTTATTCAAGAGGTTGCCATTTCTGAGAAGGGGATTGTAATCCTTAATCGACCATATACTGGTCCTCTATTTATGGCCGAACCATTTAAGGCATCTATTAAAAGATATATTGACCTTCTGCCGTGGGTGACTAAAATTTCCTAGTAACTGTTCCTGACCAGCTATTGTCTATTGACTGCTGCCACTAAATAATGAAGTTTATCAAATAAAGTGTGATTGTCTCAAAAATGTTTTCCGCCAAAATATTTTTGGAGAAGTTCTTTTGGGAAAAAGAAGTTAATTTCTGAAAAAATTAAAATAGTAATAATAATAATAATAGCATATTGTATAGCATTTTAATGAAATTTAAGTATTTAAGATTGATAATAAATTTCAAATGTTGGTTGGGACAAGTGATATGAAATCACAGTCAGACCTCTCTGTAACAACATCCTTATATAATAGCTATTCACTATAAAAGTCAAGTTTTTCTCGGAACTGATTTTTTAAGTTATATTTTACCTCTCTATAACGGCTTTTTACCTGTAACATCAACATCCATATTTATAGCAAAACGCTCTTTATAAAATTACCCTTCTATAACAGTCATATAGAATCATTAAGATTATTAATAATAATTTTAAAAATATGTACACAATCGTTTTCATTAAACAAAATTTCTATCTTGCATAAGATATAAGATTTAAAAATTTGCACAAGATATCTTTTCCATTGGACAAATTTTAAAAAATATTTAAATAGAAAATTTAACTGTTAAACTCTTAGATTGTCTTAAAGGGAAGCTATTAGATTGTTCTTCTATCAATCTTGAAATAATTTATTTTTCTAGGCAGCTTTAAAATGTCTGCCTTAGAGTTTAAATCTTTATACGTTTAGTTATGAATTTATTAATAATGTATTAGCTTTCTTCAATATTTAACTAATGAAATATGTATATCTTTTGAGATTTTAAATTTGAATAATTTTCTTAAATTTTATATATAACATTAAAAAAGAAAAATAATTAATTTTTAGATAATTTTTATCTATAACAACTAAAAAATATTTAAATGTCAAATGATGTTATAGGTGTATAACAACCATTCGCTATAAAAATAAAAAAATATCAAAATAAGATAGCCAAAAATTATCGAAACAAACGAGACTGTTATAGAGAGGGCTGATTGTATGAGACAAGATAATCTTAAGAAAACTCATACATGAAGGGTCATTTTCTTTCATTGGTACAACATTTGTAAAAATTATCTTTTGGCTTTGGACATATCAGACAGGTAGATAGTAGATAGTAGATACTAGATACAAGTATACTATGTTCTTTGTTATTGGCACTATTTCACTTTTTTTTTTATCGTCTACACAAAATGATCAGTTGATGTAAGTTTAGAATAAATAATGAGTAATAGAAAAAAAGTGAAAAACAAAAACATCATTCATGTCCTAAACATATCAATTCTGCTTAATATGTCTATTAATTTGATTAAAATAAAATNCAAGTATACTATCATTCATGTCCTAAACATATCAATTCTGCTTAATATGTCTATTAATTTGATTAAAATAAAATTTAGAAGAGTGTTTCTTAAATTAAAAAACAAAAGAGCCGATCAACGCATATGGTTCGTGACAACGAAAACGGGGGTATCTCTACTCAGCTAAGGACAAAATTAGAGGCATCAGGAAAAAAAAGGGAAAAATTTAATAGTCCCACATCGGCTGAGGCAAAGGTAGACAAAGAGATAGAGTAGTATAAAATGACATGAGGGAACAACATCAAACATACTTACCTGGACGGGGTCAATGGGCGATCAACAAGGCCCATGGCCTAGGTTGGTGACTTCCATTGCACTTTGGAAGGGCGCCCGCCTAAGGTCGGCCCAAGTGGCCGAGCCTACGTCATAATTTGTGGCAGAGGGGGCCTGCGTACGCGCGGCCCCTACCCAATTCATATCTATAAGTTTTTGGGCTTTTGTGTAAACTGCCTCTTGGACCTTATGTACTGATAATTCAATCTGTGCTTGGTGTGTAGCCGACTTGGGCTTAACACTGGGCCTTGTGAAAACAGGAACCCAAATGTGCTTTAGTTTGTTGCGAATTTGCAGCAATTTAACGGGTACTAATATGCATAATTAAGAAGAATTAACCTAAATATGTGTATAATATAATTTATGTATATGGTTGAAAAAATAAATAATTATATGGTTATTTTTAGTTTAAGTAATTAGTTAGATTAATTCTTCACATATTTAATTAAAGATCAAATGCACAGGTGACGATGTGTAAAGACTTTTTCTCTTGGCTATTTTTACCCGACATTTCTTAAAGATGATCTTTTAATTTTGTACGTCAATAATATGTTAGAAATGAGTTGAAAATCCCAAAGTAAAAGAATTACAGATATCAAGTTTAACATAAAGAAAAAGTATACCATAAGTAAATGAATTTAACGAAATTTAAATATATGTTTCAACTTACTCCTCTTAAATTTTCCATCTAAGGTAAAACGGGCTGTTTCCAGAAGTAACGGAGCGGTAAGGAATTTATACTTGTAGACGTTATATGGAGCATTTACCATATGTTACGCGAAGGCAAAGCGGTAACTCTTCAACTTCAAAACCACAGTTAAATGAACAGTTGCAAATCCTTTATCTGCAAAAGGGACATTTTACACATCGGATAAAAGTGGGTCTGGCAAATTTTTTTCCACTTGCTGATTCTAATGGACCATATTAACCATATGCTCCTGTTATTTTACACGGAAGCATGTTAAATTATTTTTATTGTTCTTAAATTTAATGGAATGTTTCCAAATGATTATTATAATGATAGTAAATCCTTTTTTCTTGGATATCCGGAGTCAGCGTGTGAGGAAGGCAGCAGGTTTTCTTTGTTTCTCTCTCTCGCTCTTAATTTGTGCAATAGAATAGAATATTCCTCCATATGTTCCAATTTAGTATGGTTTGGACTCCGAGAGACAAATAAGTTTTTATTTGAACGTATTTTTATATATTTTAAATTATTAATTATTGTGACTTAAAATATGTTATTAAAATTATATAAATTCTATTTAATTTTTTTCAAAAATATTTATGTTGGCTCTTGAAATTCGAATAGTGTCATATAACTTGACACATTATATTATGATATAAGGAAATTAGCTATTCTATACTCCTAGGATAGATGGAATGTATAAACACGAAAAGCTGTAGAATATTGTAGAGAAGTTTATAACCTGTTAGGATCGGGAATTTGGGTAGTGCAAAATTTAGGCAAACAATATTATAATGACAATAATAAAAACATTGCAAGTTGATAATAATGACAATTAAAATATATAAAGAAGACACCAATTTAACGTGGTTCGATCAGTGTGACCTACGTTCACAAGCGGAGAGGGGCAAATTCACTATAGCAACATGAGTACAAAAGAGCGTACAAAATTAGAGTAAATACTATAATTAATTTCAAATACCCCCTAGAGAATAACTTCACAAGATCACTCCAAAGAAATGGTATCACACAAGTGTTTCCCAACACTCAACTCTCTTACAAAATACTCTCAATTACTAAAGGAGGAGAAAAACAAGAAATGGACACTCAAGTCTTGTTGGTATGTTTAAAATGAACTAATGACATTTTCTTTTACAAGCAAAAAAGTCTTGGCCTCTTAATTGTAAAATAAAAGATACAACTTGTGCAAATGATATCCACCACATAATGCAATATTTTTGGGTCCCAAAGAATATTGCCAACAAAGACTACTTACAAATAGGCTTATGAGATGGACTCCACTAGCCAAAATATTGACCATAATTACATAACCAAATTCTAATTTCTCAAAGAATATTGAATAAAAGTAACATATAATGGAATTATAGAAGTTTTAATATCATTCACGGATTACCGAAATTCAATGAAGTTCGAAAAATTAGAGAAACATATAAAACTTACCCTATAATTTATAGTAAACCTTTAAATGCTTAACTAAGCGTTAACTGTGGTTATTTCCTTTAATTTGGGTAGAGTACAGGATTTTACCCCAATACACAGAGAGAGCGGGTATTCTCGAAACTTGAATTTTGTGGAAAGCGGAAAGCGGTGCAAGACTGGGGAGGAGAAAAATGGTGGAAGAAGAACCAAAGGTCATAGCAGAGGAAATAAGAAGGGAGCAAGAAGAAGTGCTGTTGTCTCTCATTGAACAACGTACTAAAGATGTTGAAAATCTTCGCAAGCGCATCTCTTATTACACTTCTCAGGTTCTCTTCTTTGGGACCCTACAAAGCTTTCATTAAATGTCTTTTTAAACTTTAATGGCTGAAATTGTAGAGTCTTAAAGTTGTCAACTTCATTTATTGTTGGGAGGGGACCGGGATTGGTACGGGACGTTCTTTAATTTCCCCCCCTTTTTTTGTTTGAATAATGAAAACCACTGTTGATCCCTAGGAGTTTTGCGGTTAACATTCTTTATAAATATTTACTANTTAAGTTTTGGGCTCGTGTGTAAACTGGCTCTTGGACCTTATGTACTGATAATTCAATCTGTGCTTAGTGTGTAGACGACTTGGGCTTAACAGTACTGGGCCTTGTGATAACAGGAACCCAAATGTGCTTAGTTTGTTGCGAATTTGCAGCAATTTAACGGTACTAATCTGCATAATTAAGAAGAATTAACCTAAATATGTGTATAATATAATTTATGTATATGGTTGAAAAAATAAATAATTATATGGTTATTTTTAGTTTAAGTAATTAGTTAGATTAATTCTTCTCATATTTAATTAAGATCAAATGCACAGGTGACGATGTGAAAGACTTTTCTCTTGGCTATTTTTACCCTGGCATTTCTTAAAGAGGATCTTTTAATTTTGTACGTCAATAATATGTTAGGAATGAGTATATCATATAAGTAAATGAATTTAACGAAATTTAAATATATGTTTCAACTTACTCTTCTTAAATTTTCCATCTAAGGTAAAACGGGCTGTTTCCAGAAGTAACGGAGCGGTAAGGAATTTATACTTGTAGACGTTATATGGAGCATTTACCATATGTTACGCGAAGGCAAAGCGGTAACTCTTCAACTTCAAAACAACAGTTAAATGAACAGTTGCAAATCCTTTATCTGCAAAAGGGACATTTTACACATCGGATAAAAGTGGGTCTGGCAAATTTTTTTCCACTTGCTGATTCTAATGGACCATATTAACCATATGCTCCTGTTATTTTACACGGAAGCATGTTAAATTATTTTTATTGTTCTTAAATTTAATGGAATGTTTCCAAATGATTATTATAATGATAGTAAATCCTTTTTTCTTGGATATTCGGAGTCGGCGTGTGAGAAAGGCAGCAGGTTTTCTTTGTTTCTCTCTCTCGCTCTTAATTTGTGCAATAGAATAGAATATTCCTCCATATGTTCCAATTTAGTATGGTTTGGAATTCGAGAGACAAATAAGTTTTTATTTGAACGTATTTTTATATATTTTAAATTATTAATTATTGTGACTTAAAATATGTTATTAAAATTATATAAATTCTATTTAATTTTTTTCAAAAATATTTATGTTGGCTCTTGAAATTCGAATAGTGTCATATAACTTGACACATTATATTATGATATAAGGAAATTAGCTATTCTATACTCCTAGGATAGATGGAATGTATAAACACGAAAAGCTGTAGAATATTGTAGAGAAGTCTATAACCTGTTAGGATCGGAAATTCGGGTAGTGCAAAATTTAGCCAAATAATATTATAATGACAATAATAAAAACATTGCAAGTTGATAACAACGACAATTAAAATATATAAAGAAGACACCAATTTAACGTGGTTCGATCAGTGTGACCTACGTCCACAAGCGGAGATGGGCAAATTTACTATAGCAACATGAGTACAAAAGAGCGTACAAAATTAGAGTAAATACTAAAATTAATTTCAAATACCCCTAGAGAATCCCAACACTCAACTCTCTTACAAAATACTCTCAATTACTAAAGGAGGAGAAAAATAGGAAATAGACACTCAAGTCTTGTTGGTATGTTTAAAATGAACTAATGACATTTCCTTTTACAAGCAAAAAAAGTCTTGGCCTCTTAATTATAAAACAAAAGATACAACTTGTGCAAATGATATTCACTACATAATGCAATATTTTTGGGTCCCACAGAATATTGCCAACAAAGACTACTTACAAATAAGCATAGCTTATGTGAGATGGACTCCACTAGCCAAAATATTGACCATAATTACATAACCAAATTCTAATTTCTCAAAGAATATTGAATAAAAGTAACATATAATGGAATTATAGAAGTTTTAATATCATTCACGGATTACCGAAATTCAATGAAGTTCGAAAAATTAGAGAAACATATAAAACTTACCCTATAATTTATAGTAAACCTTTAAATGCTTAACTAAGCGGTTAACTGTGGTTATTTACTTTAATTTGGGTAGAGTACAGGATTTTACCCCAATACACAGATAGAGCGGGTATTCTCGAAACTTGAATTTTGTGGAAAGCGGAAAGCGGTGCAAGACTGGGGAGG
>AWOL01S0135217.1:0-15851 GCA_000715115.1 Nicotiana otophora
ACTTGGAAGACAATTTCAAAATAACTCAAAAATCGCCCGTGGGGCCCACATCTCGGAATCCGATGAAACTCATAAAATCTAACAACCCGTTCAATTACGAGTCCACCCATACCAATTTTACCAAATTCCGATTACAACTCGACTTCTAAATGTATAATTTTCGTTCTTGAAAAGTTTTGCAAAAATCTTGATTTCTTCTATTTAAATCCGAAATAAATGATGAATATAACCGTGGATTTATGAAATATAATTACTTTTGGATATAGGACACTTACCCAAGTCGAAGTCGTGAAGAAATCCTCAAAATCGCCCCAGAAACATGCTCCACAAATCCAAATATAAAATGAAAGAAATGACCATTTTGGTCCTTAAGTTTCTGCCCATCCGTCACTTAAAGTCCATTTCCGTCACTAAAAGTCTATTTTTCGTCACTAAAAGTCCACACTAGAACTTGCTTGCACCAACAGTTATTCGTTTCACTAAAAAGGCTCTAACTCCATCATACGAATTCGGAATTCGACGATTCTTGTTCCTATGAGTGACAAATAATAATACGAACCTAGTCGTTCAATTGAAACTCAATTCAGAGCTAATTTACTCAATACGATAATAATTTCGCTCGTTAAACAATTAACTCATATTTCACGCTAAAAACCCAATCGCGACTTGATGAAATTAGACCAAACTTTCCAGATCACTCCTATAATTCATTATCAAAATTCCGAAAGTCTTGAAATCGAATTTCGATCTCTAAAACTAAAAATGGACCTTTAGATCATTACATGCTTATGCTGAAAACATCAAACTCTTCCAAAACTCCTCCTCGACAACCTGTAATATATCAATCATAACTTCTTATACTCAACTCCAACTGCCAAACGGTTTAAATTTCTGCAAACTAGATATAAAGGGCTACAACTTTTATGTTTTGCTCATCTCCCAAATCCTTATAAATTGCGAGATATAAGCTCCCAAAGTTAATCCTGTGCAGCAGAATTTCTGGCGATGCACACTGCTGTAGCCAAAAACTGCAGTACTAGCTTCAGTTAATCGATCATAACCTTTTGTACAAATGTCCGAATGATGAATGGTTTATCATTCTGGAAACAAGAATCCATGAGATACGACTTTCATGTTTTGATAATTTCTAGATTCCTTATAGATTTCGAGATATAAGCTTCCAAAATCAATTCTGCGCATAAGAAATTTCACACATTGCTGTCAAAAATTACCAACAGTTAATAATGATCCGAAACCACTCCGAAACTCACCCGAGGCCCTCAGGACCTCAACCCAATATACCAACAAGTCCTAAAATATCATACGAACTTAGTTAAAACCTCAAATCACATAAAATAATGCTAAAACCACGAATCATATCCCAATTCAAGTTTAAGGAACTTATGAATTTCCAACTTCTACATTTGATGCCAAAACCTATCAAATCAATTCCGATTGACCTCAAATTTTGCACACAAGTCATAAATGACATAACAGATCTATAAAAATTTTCAAAACTGGATTCCGACTCTGATATCAAAAAGTCAACTCCCCGGTCAAACTTCCCAAAAATTCAACTTTCGCCATTTCAAGCAGGATTTCACTACGGACTTCCAAAAAGATTTCCGGACACGCTCATAAGTTCAAAATTCCCATACGGAGCTATTGGAATTATCAAAACTCCATTTTGGGGTCGTTTACACATAATTCACCATACGATCAATTATTTCAACTTAAGCTTCCAAAATAAGAATTGTTCTTTTAATTAAATCCTGAATCATCCGAAAACCAAACCTGACCACCCTCGCAAGTCATAATACATATTTCAAAGTTGCTCGAGACCTTAAGCCACCGAACGGAAAGTAAATTCTTAAAACGATAAGTCGGCTCGTTATATCCTCCCCCTCTTAAAACATACGTTCGTCCACGAATGTGCCAAGAATTCTTCTGAGGATATTAAATTATTGAATGTACAATTACACACATACTCGCGGGTGATTCTACGACCCCGCAATTTAACATAGGTCCGACAACATCATCTCAACTGAAATTATTCCATTTTTTTACCCTCATTATAAAATTTAAAGCCAATTAGTTTCAAAAGGCCTTGTTATCACATCAACACACGATATTAGTTTTAACCTGCTATAGCAACTCGTGCCTACGCACACATCAACGTATGCCCAAAACCACATCTCTGGTCATAATAGCTATTTATAATTAATTCCAGCATCCTCAATTAATCTCATATTAACTAAAATCTCATTTCTAATTTTCACAACACTGACAGCAACACGCGAGGCATGAAGATCTCATAATTATTTATCTAAATCAACGAGTCGCATTTAACACCACCTGGGCACTCACCTTATAGGCTAAAACTCAATGTTTACAGCACGAATATGGCTAAATATGCACAGAAACATATAAAAGAATTATCAAATAAGCCTAACAGGCATGACTCCTCATTAATACTATAGTTGAAATTTAATTTCACAAAGGGAGAATTTAAACTCATAAAGTTTTCACCACAAGGACCTCGTCCTTATATAACTTCCACCGCTACTTGTAGCCCAGTTTAAATATTTCACATCATATAAAAATGCAAGGATCTCGTCCCCAACTCCGAATCACAAGTATTTTGCACATTGTGGCAACTGAAATTTTTAATTTCCTTTCTTTCTTCTTTTTAATAAATGTCGTAAACAATTTTCTCAACACATAATGCTCCCCTCATTCTAATAGGGCATAAAATTCATAAAATTGAAATCAATTATTCCGAAATTACATCAAAACCCACTGTAGTGAGTAATAAAAATCACTTTTGGACTTACAACCCTCAATGGTGTACAAAAATAAAAATGATAGACATGGGCTAACATCATCAAATCTCCCAACAGGGATAAACATATAAGTGGGTCACAAAGTTACGAAGCTCACCCATAAGCGGAGCATAATAGGAGGACTCGCCTCAATATTCAGAATCGAATCAAATTAAGGAAAACCATTCATTTATAACAAATCAGGATCATACCTGTAATGACATCATCTGGTGTAGTGGCCTCAGCCATATCATAGCAATTATATCAACGGGTTGGGCCTCCCCTTCTAGGGCGCCCTCTACTCGCCTGTCCTCCACCCCTAACTGACTGTGCATGTGGGGTAGTAACTAGAATAGAGCCTGTAGCCTGAGTATTATGATGAAATCCGCCTCTCCCAAGTCTGGGACAATCTCTCATGATGTGCCTAGTATCACCACACTGATAACAACCCCTCTGCGGGTTTGGCTGCTCATACTGAGTCTGTGCCGAATAACTGGAATAACCATTATAGAAACCCCATGCGGATGGTTCATTAAAAGAACTTACTAGAGCACCCCGAGTATTCTAAAATTATTTTCATGACCCCGCTGATACTGAAATGTAGAATTATTAAGGACACGAGAATACTACAAGTCCTAGCATCATCCCATACAAATCTTAGCTCTTAATCATATACAAGTTTTGGAGAACCTTTCAATACCACATATATACATCTCAGGCCAAAACCGATATAACACATGACCCCGCTATCTGATCGTTGATAGTGGACTCCTCTTACTTGGCACGAAGCCATAGGATACGGTCCGATGATGCATAATACTAACCTTCACCGCTCGTACGTCACCAGTCATAAGATATATCAAGCTATTTATTGGGCTCATGTCTTCCTCGTGACAGTCAAAATTGCTTCCTCGAGTGCCTTGACTGCTAATATGTACCTTTCACTAAATGAAAATCCCATACGAACTACATAGTCTCTAATACCACCAACTATCTTATGATCTACATCCACATCGTGACCCTACCACGATTGTGATGATTAGGCAATTAATTAAACCTTCTTAAGATCATACTTATCAACCAGATGTCAGAACTTGCTGCACCCCCATGTGCACCACTGAATGATCTCTCAATACTTTCGCATCCTCGATCTGGACGACACTGTGGCAATGGTTGAGCAACCCTGGCTCCCTTATAACCCCTTTCTAGTGTCATGAACCATTGACGTATAGTTGATACCGAGTACGCAATTTCATGCACGAGTGGATGCAAAAGAACATAAGATATATGCTTCAAGCTGAATAAATACCTCACGATAAGGAATGAAAGAAGTGAAAATTTTTCCTACTAGCTCTGTAGCCTCTCGAAGATAAGTACAGACGTCTCCATACCGATCTGCAAGACTCTACTAAACTCATTCGCGACTTGTAGAACCTATGAACCTAGAGCTCGGATACCAACTTGTTGATATTTAGAGATTTTGACCGCTTATTTGCTCTCTTTTACTTACGTTTTAGCTCAAAAATGTTTAAAGGTATTCCCGAGAACTAATGAAATGTGCTTTCTTGCAGGAATATTGGGAAACGAGCCAAAAAGTGAAAATCAAATAAAAAAGGAGTAAAATTGGACAAGAACCAAAACAAGGCGAAAAGGGCTACAGTGCGGACCGCACAATACTGTGTGCGGCCGCAAACTCTAAAGATGCACTGATAAGATTTCTTCACAAAAGTGCGGACTGTACAATTATTGTGTGGCCGCAGAAGACTAGATTCAGAGAGCTGATGTTTGGGAGCTTGACGATGTGAGGACCACACTATTATTGTGTGGCTGCAGGATGCCAAAATGCGGCTGCACTCATAAATGTGCGGTCCGCAGAATGAAACCCTAATCCAGTCCAAGAGCAAGAGTGCGGCCGCACTCAGAAATGTGCGGTCCACACAATTAGAGGGAGTGCGGTCGTATATCACTTTTGTGCGACCGCAGAAAGCCATACCCACCAGTCAGTCTCAAAGTGCGGACCGCACACAAAATTATGCGGACCGCACACAAAATTATGCGGCCGCACAACCTTCGCAGGGGCAATTTTATCAGATATTTTTAGATGGGTATAAATAGATCTTTTATTCATTTTTAGGTAGTGTTTTGTGCACCTGAACACTTAGAGAGTCATTTTTATTTATTGTATTGGGCAACTTTGTACTAGTTTAGCATTTAAACATTAGATTCCCCTAGTATGGGTACTTAATGGGTGATTGATTTAGGGCTTATTTGTGATTGGGTATATGAATTTTAGCCTAGTTCTTGTTTGAATTTGAGAATTGATGGTTGCAAACATTGATTCATGCCTAATTGACTTAGTCTATACTTGAGAAAGTGAGACTAAGTTTAGGAAAACTTGGCTAACAAGAAATTGGGGTGAACTCAAGAAATTGATAGCCCCAATTAAAGGGTCGAATCTAGAGATAGTAAGACCCGACTTGAGCATTTATCACTTATTTGGTGAGATACCCATTTGGACTTAAGAAAAACGAATTGGGAAAAATCACTCAAACTACCGAGAGGTATAGAGTGAGTAATTACGTGTGATTGCTATATTGTATCCCGATCAACCAAACATGCCCTAAAGCTATAAATCCGTTAGGTAACCAACTAGGTGGAAGTCGCANCAGACGTCTCCATACCGATCTGCAAGACTCTACTAAACTCATTCGCGACTTGTAGAACCTATGAACCTAGAGCTCGGATACCAACTTGTTGATATTTAGAGATTTTGACCGCTTATTTGCTCTCTTTTACTTACGTTTTAGCTCAAAAATGTTTAAAGGTATTCCCGAGAACTAATGAAATGTGCTTTCTTGCAGGAATATTGGGAAACGAGCCAAAAAGTGAAAATCAAATAAAAAAGGAGTAAAATTGGACAAGAACCAAAACAAGGCAAAAAGGGCTACAGTGCGGACCGCACAATACTGTGTGCGGCCGCAAACTCTAAAGATGCACTGATAAGATTTCTTCACAAAAGTGCGGACTGTACAATTATTGTGTGGCCGCAGAAGACTAGATTCAGAGAGCTGATGTTTGGGAGCTTGACGATGTGAGGACCACACTATTATTGTGTGGCTGTAGGATGCCAAAATGCGGCTGCACTCATAAATGTGCGGTCCGCAGAATGAAACCCTAATCCAGTCCAAGAGCAAGAGTGCGGCCGCACTCAGAAATGTGCGGTCCACACAATTAGAGGGAGTGCGGTCGTATATCACTTTTGTGCGACCGCAGAAAGCCATACCCACCAGTCAGTCTCAAAGTGCGGACCGCACACAAAATTATGCGGACCGCACACAAAATTATGCGGCCGCACAACCTTCGCAGGGGCAATTTTATCAGATATTTTTAGATGGGTATAAATAGATCTTTTATTCATTTTTAGGTAGTGTTTTGTGCACCTGAACACTTAGAGAGTCATTTTTATTTATTGTATTGGGCAACTTTGTACTAGTTTAGCATTTAAACATTAGATTCCCCTAGTATGGGTACTTAATGGGTGATTGATTTAGGGCTTATTTGTGATTGGGTATATGAATTTTAGCCTAGTTCTTGTTTGAATTTGAGAATTGATGGTTGCAAACATTGATTCATGCCTAATTGACTTAGTCTATACTTGAGAAAGTGAGACTAAGTTTAGGAAAACTTGGCTAACAAGAAATTGGGGTGAACTCAAGAAATTGATAGCCCCAATTAAAGGGTCGAATCTAGAGATAGTAAGACCCGACTTGAGCATTTATCACTTATTTGGTGAGATACCCATTTGGACTTAAGAAAAACGAATTGGGAAAAATCACTCAAACTACCGAGAGGTATAGAGTGAGTAATTACGTGTGATTGCTATATTGTATCCCGATCAACCAAACATGCCCTAAAGCTATAAATCCGTTAGGTAACCAACTAGGTGGAAGTCGCAACCCTAGATCTTTTATAACTTGAAAAACAACCAAAACCAAAAACATTGTCTCTTAGCTTTACAATTACAAGCCTTAGCGTAAAAGTAGAAGTAGAAATAACAATTCAAAATATGGAAGTGTAATCTTAGGCACGTCATACATTCACACTAGGTATATACCTAATCCCACATCAAGCTCTCCGTGGAATCGACCCCGACTCACGTTGGATTTTTATTATTGCATCAACCGCCTCGCAACCTAAATTAATGGTGTGAGTTTGGACGACATCAATTTTTGGCGCCATTGACGGGGAGCTAAAAATGGATTTAGCTATATATTTAGTTTTGTGTGTCACTTGTCTTCTTTTCCTTTCGGGTTACTAACTGTTTTGTGAATCGATTGTAGGTACAAAAAAATGGCTCTCAACAATGATCCACTCGAAAATATACCTTTGGGGGATATGGACATGGAAGATGACCCAGTTGAAGAGGTTCCTCTTGAACCTTAAGCAAATAGATGAGGTCGACAGCCTCAAGACAACATTCTCGTTCCTCTCCCAAATCCACCAAGAGCGGCTCCACACCGGGTATTTCCGAATGAAGGGTACGCAAGTGCCATAGTCCCTCCTCACATTAGGGCGGGCAACTTACAAATCACCAATGTGATGCTTACACTTCTTGAGCAACGAGGATTTTTCACCGGGGCTCCGAGTCAAAATGTTTACAAGCATCTCAAAGGGTTCGCGGATACTTGTTGGGGGAGCAAACAAACCAATATTTCTGAGGATGCACTGCGGTTAAGGCTATTTCCCTTTTCTCTACGGGGAAAGGCATTGGACTGGTTAGAGAGATTGCCCAATCATTCCATCCATACATGGGATGAGTTGGCGGAAAAATTCATTGCCAAAATTTTCTCTCCGAGGCATATGGCTACACTTCGGGATGAGATTCTAGCGTTCAAGCAAGAACCTAATGAGCCATTGCATGAAATTTGGGAAAGATACTGCAATATGGTGAAAGAGTACCCAAATAATGACATGACCGAGACTATGATTCAACAAACCTTCTACAGGGGGATCAATACTACCAATCAATGCGTGGTCAATCAACTTGCCGGTGGAAATTTCATGACAACACCATATTTCGAAGCTTGCAAAATCTTAGATGAAATGGTGGATACCTCATCGTCATGGCAAAGTAGAGCAAATATTCCTCAAGGTGATCCAAATGTGATTCACCTACACAAAGAATTACACGATCATGGGCAAGCAATTGCCGAGTTGACCACTACAATGAATCAATTGGCCAAAGCTCAACTTCAACAGGTTCAAGGTCCTAAGAAAGTAAATGCAATGGAAGGCGTCAATATGATGGTGAACAAGCGAAGGAAAAAGGGTCAACAAGTGCAAAACCGTGTAGAATAATTTGTGCAAGATGATAGTGGGTTCGACCAAGACGGATCATATAATGAGAAAGAGAAAGAAGTGCAATATGTGAATAATTACCAAGGGAAAAGGAACAACTCTCAAAGCCCAAATCAACAATGACGATCTCAAGGAAATCAAGGAAATTGGAACAATCAAAACCACCAAGGCAATTAAAGTGGTGGTACCAACAATCAAGGTAATTGGAACAATAACAATAATCAAGGCAATGCAACAATCAAGGCAACTAAGGAAATTGGGGTGGCAACAATCAAGGATAGTGGGGAGGCAACGACTAAGAGGGTTGGAATGGTAACCAAGCGATTCGGGGACTTAGCTCTCAAAGGCCCCCGATGTATCAACAACTAAACAACCTGCCTCCTTATCCGTCTCAAAGTTCTAGTTCTTCCAACAATGAGATGGAACGGATTGAAAATATGTTCAAATAAATGATGGAGAAAAATGCCTACTCCGATGCTCAATTAGCCTCTCACAACACTTCAATCCGCAATTTGGAAGTTCAATTGGGGAAAATCTCGCAAACTTTAAGCACGCGTCCTAAGGGGGCACTACCTAGTGATACGGTGATGAACCCGAAGGGTGGGAATAACACGGGACATGCCATGGCCTTAATAACAAGGAGTGGAAGAGGTGGAGATGCAACCACCTCAAATCAAAGAAGAATTGTGGATGATGATGTTGTGATTCAAGAAAATGCGATTCCAAGCAATGTGGTTCAAGTTAATGAAGAAGTGAAAATTGATATTGATGAGAGTGCAGAGGAGACCCAAGAAGAAGTGAACCCGTCTAGGGAACACGTGATTGACATACCGGAACTGGTAGTGCTAAAGGCCAAGGCACCACTGCCAAGGCCTCCTCCTCCATACCCTCAAAGGCTAGCCAAGCAAAATAGTGAGAACCAATTCAAGAAATTTATTGACATGATAAAGAGCTTATCCATTAATGTGCCATTGATTGAGGCGTTGGAACAAATGCCCGGTTATGCAAAGTTCATGAAAGATTTGGTGACAAAGAAAAGATCAATGAATTGTGAGACTATCAAGATGACACATCAAGTGAGTGCTATTGTGCACTCAATGGCTCCGAAATTGGAAGATCCCAGTGCTTTCACTATCCTTTGCACTATTGGAAGCGCCGACTTTTCCAAAGCTCTATGTGATCTACGGGTGAGTATCAACTTGATGCCCTACTCGGTATTCAAAACTTTGGAATTTGGAAAATCAAGACCCACATATATGAGGTTACAAATGGTGGATCGTACTATGAAGAGACCATTGGGTATTATTGATAATGTCTTGGTTCGTGTTGATAAGCTTATCCTCCCGGCAGACTTTGTGATCCTTGACTGCGAAGTAGACTATGAGGTGTCTATTATCTTGGGTAGATCTTTCCTTACTACGGGGAAGGCTCTTGTTGATGTGAAAGCTGGTGAGCTCACCTTTCGGGTGGGCGATGAAAAGGTGATTTTCCATGTGTGCAAATCTATGAGGCAACCGAATAGCAACGAAGTTTGTTCGTTTGTGGACTTAGTGACCGAGGTGATTGTTGATGATGCTAGTGCCATGATGAATGTTGATGATACTTTGGAGGCTGTATTTCTTAATCATGATGATGATGAAAAGAATGACTATGTGGAATATGTAAATGCATTACAGGGAATGGGGATCGTATACTTATGAACCACGAAAATTGTCCTTAGATCTTGAGAACCGGAAGACTCCTCTAACAAAGCTCTCAATCGAGGAGCCTCCCACTTTGGAGTTAAAGCTATTGCCTTCACATCTCAGGTATGAGTTTCTTGGCCCATGGTCTACTTTACCTGTTATTATTTCCTGTTGTTTGACTAACGTGCATGTAGATTCTACTTTGGCGGTGCTTTAAAAGAGGAAGAAAGCTATAGGATGGACACTGGCGGATATTCGGGGTATAAGCCCCGCCTTTTGAATGCACAAGATTATTTTGGAGGAGGATGACAAACCCTCCATTGAACATCAAAGAAGGTTAAATAAAGCAATGAAAGAGGTGGTAAAGAAGGAGATCATAAAATGGTTGGATGACGGGGTAGTTTACCCCATTTCTGACAGCTCGTGGACCTCTCCAGTGCAATGTGTCCCAAAAAAGGGGGCATGACTGTGGTCACCAATGACAAGAATGAATGGATTCCTACAAGAATGGTGACCAGGTGGAGAGTGTGCATGGACTATCAGAAGCTCAACAAAGTCACTTGAAAAGATCATTTTTCGCTTCCATTTCTTGATCAAATGCTTGACAGGTTGTCCGGACGAGTTTTTTATTGTTTCCTTGATTGATATTCCGGCTACAATCAAATTCTCATTGCTCCTGAGGACCAAGAAAAGACTACTTTCACTTGTCCCTATGGTACTTTCGCATTCTCGCGGATGCCATTTGGGTTATGCAATGCACTGATGACTTTTCAACAGTGTATGATGGCCATCTTCACCGACATGGTGGAGGATTTTCTTGAGGTCTTTATGGATGATTTCTCTGTAGTTGGGAATTCCTTCAATGATTGCTCGAACAACTTGGATAAGGTCTTGGTAAGATGTGAGGAGACAAACTTGGTTTTGAATTGGGAGAAATGTCACTTCATGGTCGAAGAAGGCATAGTCCTCGACCACAAAATTTCAAAGCATGGTATTGAGGTCGACAAGGCCAAAATTGAGGTGATCTCCAAACTCCTTCCCCTACATCCGTAAAGGGAGTGAGGAGTTTCTTGGGTCATGCGGGGTTCTATCGCCGATTCATCAAGGACTTTTCTAAGGTGGTGAACCCCTTGTGTAAACTTTTGGAGAAGGATGCCAAGTTCCATTTCAACGAGGATTGTATGAAGGCATTCGAATTGCTAAAGTTCAAGTTGACTACTACTCCTATTAGCACCGCACCGGATTGGAGCTTACCTTTTGAGCTCATGTGTGACACAAGTGATGTGGCGGTCAGAGCATTTTTGGGGCAGCGTATCAATAAAATCTTCCATCCGATCTATTATGCTAGTAAGACCATGAATGATGCCCAAGTCAACTACACAGTGACCGAAAAAGAGCTCCTTGCTATTATTTTTGCTATGGAAAAGTTCCGCCCGTACTTGATGGGTAAAAAGGTAATTATTCACACTGACTATGCGATGCTTTGATATTTGATGAGCAAGAAAGATTCTAAAGCAAGACTAATATGGTGGGTGCTTCTTTTGCAAGAGTTTGATCTAGACATTCAAGACTACAAAGGTAGTGAAAACCAAGTGGCGGACCACTTGTCTCATTTGGAGGAGGAGGGAAGGCCACATGATGGCCTTGAGATAAATGATTCATTTCCCGACGAGCAACTCCTAGCCATTTCTATGATCGGGATGCCATGGTTCGCCGACTTTGACAATTATCTTGTGAGTGGAATTGTACTGAATGAGTTCTCTTCAAACCAAAGGAAAAAGGTCAAACAGGATTGCCTTGACTATTATTGGGATGAGCCTTATCTCTTACGGATTTATACCGATGGTGTGATTCGACGATGTGTACCAGAGGAGGAACAAATGGAAATTCTTGAGGCTTGCCACTCTTCTCCATATGGTGGTCACCATGGTAGAGCTAGAACGGCAACAAAAGTGTTGAGCTGTGGATTTTATTGGCCTACTCTTTACAAGGACGCTAGCAATCTCGTCAAGCGTTGTGATGAATGTCAAAGGGACGGTGGGATTTCTAATAAGAATGAGATGCCCCTCACCACCATCTTGGAGATTGACATTCATGATGTGCAGGGCATTGATTTCATGGGTCCGTCCGTGAGCTCTTATGGGAACACTTACATATTGGTAGCTGTGGATTATGTGTCAAAGTGGGTTGAAGCTGCGGCTTTGCCCAACAATGAAGCTCGGAGTGTGGTGGCATTTTTGAAAAAGAACATCTTCACAAGGTTTTGTACTCCAAGGGGCATTATTAGTGATGGGGGATCGCACTTTTGCAACAAAGCTTTTGATACCTTACTTACAAAGTATGGTGTTACACAAAGTGTCGACCCCCTATCATCCTCAAACAAGCGGGCAAGTTGAAGTTTTCAACTGAGAGATCAAGAGTATTTTATCAAAGACCGTGAATGCCAACCGGACGGACTGATCAAAGAAACTTGATGATGCTCTTTGGGCTTATAGGACGGCTCACAAAACACCGATTAGTATGTCACCATATCGGTTAGTGTTCGGGAAAGCTTGTCAACTACCAGTGAAACTTGAGCACAAGGCTATGTGGGCATTGAAGAAGCTTAATCTTGAATAGGATATCGCCGCCAACTTAAGGGTGGCACAATTGAATGAGCTTGATGAATTCCGGTTCCATGCATATTCAAGTTCGTCCTTGTACTAGGACAAGATGAAGTACCTCCATGACAAGTACATCAGGAATAAGGAGTTCAAAGAAGGCGATCTTGTTCTATTGTTCAATTCTCGGTTGCGGATGATTCCGAGAAAGTTGAAATCCAAGTGGAGTGGTCCATTTTAGGTTGTGCATGTGACACCTTTTGGTGCATTGGACTTGAAGAACAAGAATGATTAAGTGTTTAGAGTCAATGGTAACCGGGTGAAACATTATCTTGGCAAAGTTGATGATGGCCACGTTGTGGTGTTAATTCATTTCAAGTGATTGATGGTAACCTGCGTCGTGCCGCGACGTTAAATTAGGCGCTTCTTGGGAGACAACCCATGTGTCTTTTTCTTTTTCTTTTTCATTAGATAGGCTTTGTTTTGTGCTAACTAGTTTTGAAGTGTAGGCAGGAATAGATGTGCATTGCAGGGACTGTGTCAAAATATTTGGCTAAGTGTTGAAAGAGTGCGGACCACACATTTATTATGTGGACCGCACAATTCTAAGGAAGCAGCAGAAATTACTCTCCGGTCGCACAATTCTGTGTGCGGTCGCACAACTAGAAGACAAAAATTGCAAGTTCTCTGAAGTTGGCCTGTCAAAAATTCATAGCCAATCTGCGGCCGCAGAAATTCTGCGGCCTCACTCACTTATATGCAGACCGCAGAGTTTCTTCAAGGTAGTTAAAGAGTGCGGTCCGCACTCAAAATTGTGCGGTCGTACTCGCCTTAAGTTTGGGGCGACTTGGTCAACCTACAAATAGAACCTCGAGACACTATTCACAACTTTACCACTCTAAAGTCTTGAACCCTAAGCAAACACAGTGCATGATCAATTAGTTCACAATCTTCATTCATTTCATCAGTGTAGATTCTTACTTGCATCCTTCATAACTGGTATGTTCATTACATCTTTAGATTTTGCAATTTCTTTTAGTTTTTGTTCTTTTGTAGTGTGAGTTATTAGACCTAAAATGTCAATTGGTAGTCATGGGTGCTTACAATCATGTGGGTAGTTTCATATATGTTCATTAGAGACTGGGTAGACCATTAATCATGTTAATTTGTACATGCCATGTCTAAATTGTGAAAAATTACATGAACCCTAACTTTACTGTCGTAAATGCTCAAAATGTGCGGCCACACACAAATTTGTACGGTCCAGAGACCACTTGATTAGGGCAAATATTGTGCTTGAAAAGTGCGGACCGCACTCAAAATTGTGTGGCCGCATAAAACTGTGTGCGATCGCACTTTTGAACTTCAGAGAATCAGTATCTCAGTATAGGACTTGTGCGGCCGCACTCAAAATTGTGCGGTCCGCACAATTAATGTGCTGCTGCACTCACAAAATTATGTGGTCCGCACTAGACAGTTTGCGGCCGCACTCAAAATTGTGCGGTCCGCACTGTCTCCTTTGATGTCTGTTGTGCTGTAATTGTTCTGTAAATGTTTGAAGTGTTTTGAACTCAACTGACCTATGCACCTTGTATTGCAGGCAATGGTTAGATCACGTGGTGGAGGTGATACATCAAAAGGGAGAGGCGAACCCTCCTGAGGCATAGGAAAAGGCACTCGCCCTTTGCGAGTGCAATCGAAAGCTATTGCTAAAACGCCGACCACCAGGAGAGGAAGGGCCACAAAGCCCTCAGAATCCAGTTCATATGCCCCATCCAGGGAAGCCTCCGAGGGTCATTCAATTGAGGTCCAACTTGAGGCCCAGTCCCAACCATCGCAACCCACTGGGCATTTTCAGTTGCGCGACGAACCTACATCTAATTCTTCTGGGGGTTCTGATGCGGGAAGCCAGGGTTCCTAGCCCTCCTCTACACCTACTCCTCCGGCACCAGTACCTATTGATGTCGATGATGATAATGTCCCGGATGATGGTAGAGGGGGGGACACTCAAGTGGGCGGCCTTGAGAGGTCGAATAAAAAGGAAATGTGAGAGGATCGGTTCGTGATCTTGACAGCCCTCAACGGGTTCCGGGAATTGTGGCCTCAGAGGTCGCTCACACTTGAGCGACAGTTCTTATTCAAGGATTTGGATATTCATAATCCAAATATCCTTAGACAATTCCACGAGCGCAAGAGGTGGAAATGGTTCATCCACGATGTCATCGATGCAAATGAGCACTTGGTCAGGGAGTTCTATGCCAATGTGGCTCACATCAAGAAGGGGACGAAAGTGACAAAGGTGAGAAATTTGAAAGTCTGCTTTGACGCCTGCTCTTTGAACACTTATATGGGATTCGAAGACGTGGAGGCAGTCCAGTACCTAGAGAAGTTGGCTCTGGGTCATGTAGCTTGCCCGTGGCTAGCTGAGATTTTGGCCGCCCTAGGACCATCATCACCATGGATTACAGCTGGAGTTCCTATCCTCCGAGCCACCCTAAAGTTTGAAGCTAAAGGGTGGCAAACCTTTGTGTGTAGCCGGATTGATCCGAGTTTGAATGAGAACAACCAATGTGGGTCCTACTTCCCCGGGCAATTTTGGTGGCTTCTATTATGGTGGGGTACCCGATCAATGTGGGTTCCATCATGTCAACCAACATCATATTGGCGGTCCGAAAAAGTGAAAAGTCCTACCCTTTTCCAAACACCCTCACAGAGTATTTCAATGATGCCAAGGTGGAGCCGAGGCCATATGACACAAAAGTAAAGGCCAAGAAGCCTTTCTCATGGTACCACCTATAGGGTGCTGACAAACCAAAGTTCAAGGGTAAGGTCACTACCACCGTTGGCAGTCTGACGAGCCATTGGTGGTGGGTTCTGAGGCTGCTGCTGAGCCATCTACAACTCCCATGCCTNGGTGGTGACAACCCAAAGTTCAAGGGTAAGATCACTACCACCATTGGTCAGTCTGACGAGCCATCAGTGGTGGGTTCTGAGGCTGCTGCTGAGCCATCTACCGCTCCCATGCCTTCCATAGCAGTCGGGCCTTCCACCGGGACAGCCGCCATGCCACCATCTTCATCTTCTAGGCCATCAGCTACAATACGTGTGCCAGTCTCATCCACTTATCCTCTCACTGCGCTGCGAGTCTGCCAGACTTTGGCGAGCCTCAACAACTGGATGCAGATAGCCATTTCTAAGCTGTCTGACATATCTAGCACAGTTGCAGCACAGTCCTCCACCCAGCAGCACCGCAGGTCCCTCCATCAGTGGAGGAAATATTGAAGAAGATTTTGGACAATCAGAAGACTATTATGGATACTCTAGTGGCTCACGGGGGTGCTATTGAGGAGTTGACCAAGCGGGTGAAGAAGATGAGGAAATCCCAG